>SNQJ01S0024865.1:78800-89852 GCA_010110895.2 Picea sitchensis
CGACATCACCTTTTGCTTGTCAGAGCATCCAGACCACTTATGACAGTTACGAATCAGAGTCTGAGCTCGATATGCTGGATTTCCAAGAGAAAACTGCAGAGCCTTCTCCTCTGTTCACAAATGAAAGACAATGCGAGGAAATCATCCCCCCTGAGCAACAAATTGAAAAGCAGAGCTTTCCCACAGGTCCTATCTATGACGATTACGACTTTGACCCTTGGGAGAGCTAAGAAGAGGCACCAGAAGAACCAGAGGAGCAGTCGAAGATGCAGTTTACAGACTGCGCAGAGCCAGTCAGTGAGCATCCACCACCTGAGATCAGCGAGCCTACTTCAGTTATTCACCCGCCTGTGGTTATCAGAGACATTCGGCCACGTGTGAACAACTGTGTAGCAAAAGAGGTTGTATTTCGCCAATTCCTCGGAAATGGCCACTCATTCGATGACCCTGCCAGCAAATACATGGAGTGGCATTTCCCCTATGCCTTGGAGCCACCCTATTTCATCTCAACTCCAGCCTGTAAGGAGGAGTTGAAGAGTGTAGTCGTTCTGCTGTCACGGTTACACCATCTGCTGGTGACCATCGACAGAAGGAAGGAGCTTCTATCCAGGAAGCTGCTTGAATAGCTATGGTGGAAGTTCTCTTTCACCTAGCCCATGTAGTATATTTTATTAGTTTATGATTGTGTATAAATAAGCTCCTTTGAGCATGTAGCTTTATTTTGTTACTTTTATTTTTCGGCCTATATTTTCAGTAGCAGGATGTTTTGAGCATGACTCCATAGCCCAATAGCAAGGCACTGAAGCTGCAGAAGGAGTTCTTAGAACATCACAGGGATGACTCTATCCCCCATGGAGCCTAATGTTAGCAACAATTATGGTATCGGGGAACAAAGGTACGCGGGCCTGCAGGACTGTGCGATAAGTGCCCAAGCGCAGCACACAGAAGAAATCTGCTAGGGGCCCGAGTCAAGCAAGCGAGCCTGATCATGAACATGAGAAGCGACGAAAGCTCCACAGGAGGGCTTCATCGGGAATCGGGATATCGGAGATCCCGGGAGCGAGAGTTTTGTACGTTGCAGAATCGCGATACGCGATTTCCAGATCGGTGGGGAACAACTGTCAATCGTGGAGGACAGGTGGCAGGCTTTCACAACGGGGAGCGGACCATTGGCAGGTCAACGGCCACGAGCCATCGGGGATCGGGGAATCGCGAGTCCGGAGGATGCGTGCTCGTTAACATCACAAATCGTGAAATCCCGATGGAGAGTATGGTCGAGGGCATATGGTAGTGGTCACTTGGACTCGAGCCTAGTCGAAGGGCTAGCACGGAAGGCGCATCGGCAATCGGAAAATTGCAAGTCCTGTGGACACAAACATCGTGTCATCGTGAACGCCAAAACTCCGATGGAGGGTTTAGCTACGGTCACATGGAGGTAGTCGTCATATGGTTCATGTTCTAGCCAGTAGGGGCTAGTTTATGGAAGCGGAGCTCATCGCAGATCGGAGGATCGGGAGTTACGGGTACATGTTCACCTCGGCGCCGCGAATCCCGAAACCCCGAAACCTCATCACATACCTATCCCTTTCCGCCACGTCATATCCCCATGTCATGCCAACCACAGTTTTTCCCGGCCCCTGTGTTCCTCCACCTGGCTCGTACACTTCAAAACCCATGAATTATGCCACTTGCATTTTCCCTATTGCTTTCCCTCTGCCACATCCATCCACATGGCCTCTCCTCATCCCATATCCACACCGAGCATGCCATGTCACCCCTGCCTGATCACCGTCCATTCACCACTTCGCGTCAAGTCCCCCAGTCATCACGACGGCCTCCACGTATACCCGCTAGTCTCGCCATAAATTCTCCGAGCAGATCCAAATGGAAGAATGAGAAGGTCCCCATGTCCTGTAGGTACAGAGTCGACCGGGGCCTTTCCCGATCCAAATGAAACAGTTATTGCAGCAGTTGATGGTGGTTGGACATCGTTTCCACCATAAATGGAAAGTCCAGAAATGACTGTAAGCTTGTCAATTCATTCACAGGTCCTTTTGGAGCGCGATTGCGTCTGACTGGAGTTCACGACTGTCAGAAGACATGCAGACGCAATGTTATTAATGCAGTATCTCATTTTCGCTGCTGTGTTTTGTTTTGAGTATATGTAGGTGTTTTCGCCATTTTTGTAAGGATCGATGGTTGAGCAAAGCTCCCGGTTGTAAAACTTTAATGAAGAACTGTTTTCTGGTTATTTCTAGACTTCTGAGACTTCTTGCCTTATGAATGCCAGTTTCTTTACATATTTGTTATACTGTGTTAGAGCAGCTCGAAATTGTAGGATCCAGTCGAGTTGTAGTTGTTATAGGATGATGTTGTAATGGATCATTGTAATAGTTACGGAGTCTCTAATCGGTTCCTGCGATTTCCTTAACGCTGAATGACTTGGAATTGGAGGATCCAGTCAAGTCTTCCCTTCAGTTTCTTGAAGCCCTGAACCAGGAGGATCCCGCGTTCAGAGTTTTTCCCCTACAAACCGTTGTAAGCCTATTGCCCAGCGTTGTTTGTTCACTTCTCTTACTAAGTCTTCCACCTGATCATCTTTTTAATCAACCCACTGGTTGAAGTTAGGATTCCAAACCTCCTTTGTTCTTTACGTACCAGATCCAGTCCCCGAGTTATAGTGATATCTCCTCGAGTCTCTACCCATTTGATCGCCCATTTATCAAATCGTGACATTAAATTGATGGGTGTCAGGCTCTGCTCCTGCAAGCAATCCAGGAGTGACTTCTGACGCTAACACTGCCCAATCAGCCTGTTGTTGCACTGCCACGTGTCTCAATGCTACGTCATCATGATGACATCATGTTAACATCAACATTGACTTTTTTGCCTATTGACTTTTTGCATGTTTGGCAAAATGATCATAGTGCGATAACTCTCGCATACGGTGTTTGTTTGAGGAAGTAAATATATGGTCGTAATTAGTGCAACGATCTGGACGCAATGGAATTGGTTTCATTTGATTCCGAGAACTTTGATTTTTGAGCATTTTCTAGACCTAGGGAGACTCTTGGATCCGATTCTGGATCACCAACTCACTCCATTTAAAAATAAATATAGGAATGCACCAAATAATGTTCAAGAAGGGAGCACACCACCAAAATAGGCACCAAACCAAGTCACGTGCCAAGTGTCCACATGGAATGCATGCATGCAAGATATAATAAAACAAGTCTCCACATAAGAGGACATGCTCCAAGGTCCACCTAAAAGAACTCACTAAGTACATACTCCAAGATGCATGAGAGAATATAAAATATAATAATCCTCCTAGGAGAATGCTCCACAAAAACCTTCTCTAAAAACAACAAGAAGTCCACAAGATGCATGCAACCAATCCAGATGTCTAAATCCCAAGGAAACCAAATCCAAGGATGAATGTGCAAGATGCCAAGTATATGAAGCGCTCAACAAGAAATGAAGTATTCAAAACCCCAAAATAGCAAGTGGATCATCTCCAACAATACAAATCCAAGAAGATAATGGTGAATTAGGGTTTTGACCATGCCAAAACTCCATCAAATAATAAAATAAATATCTCCAAGAATAGAAAGAAGTGTTTCCACAAATGCACCCTCCAAATATTTGCTCGAAAATAGTAATAGGACCAAATAAATGCATGCAAAAGCCACATATGTGGCCCTCCAAGTATGCCCATGCCTCTTAATAAAATCCCTCCATAAACACCTCCAATAAAATAATGTGTGCCAAGTTAAAGAGGTGAGGTTGCTTTCCAATGAAGGTCAAAAGATGACAAGTGTAGCTAAAATAACCATGCAATAAATATGAGAGAGCACCTAGTAGAAGAGGTGTTCCCTAGAAAAGTGTGACATGTAACCACCCAACAAATAATAAGATACTCTCCAATTAAATGCACCCTAGGAGGATGTGCCAAAGGTGGTTACACCTCACCAATGAACCAATAGAAGACTACTTCATGTGTCATGTCATAAAGATGCCTAACCAACCCAAGAGAGTGCACCCTAGAGAAGTGTCTTGACCTCTCCAAGAAACAATAAAATAATATATGCCTTGAACATTGTGCCCAAGAAGAGGAGCACACCACTAGAAAGCCTCAACCAACTCCAAGTAACCACTCCAAGTGTGAAAAGGAAGCCAATGAAGTAGGGTGCCCAAGCTATTAACCTTAATCTGGATAGATTAGATTAATTTAACCATTGAATAGTTAAATAAACCTCAACATGTGTGCACAAAGGTTAATTCTGAAATAAAACCATAGTCCCCCTCCAATAGTCACCAACTAATTAAATGACCATGAACATGTGCAGAAATGAGGGATGCACTCTAATAAAGTGGTGTATCATGTAAATAAAATATGTTATCCCTAACAAAACCCCATCATGATAACAACAAAACATAAATCTCAACCTAAGGTGCACCACCACCAAGGGATTATCAGATCAAAAATCAACGTCAAACCTTAGTAATAGGTTATATCACCATGAAAATGTATCCCCCCAAGTCAGTCCAATGCTCCAAGGGTACCAGAAGTGAATTTCCATCCATGTGATGAAAATCACAATGTGGAACCTCCTACAATATGAGGTGTAACAATAGTATCCAAGTTGTGATGTGTGCTCTTCTTGGGAATGCATGAGAACCCCAAAAATCTCTAAGCCAACCTATCAATAAGAAAGAAAAGACAAGTCCATGTCGTGGGATGGGTACATATCAACATCCACAAACACCACATACTTATTATTATTATTATTATTATACATCACCGAAAATTCAAATTTTTGCTATAACAATGTCAAAAGATACATGAACGTAAACTAATACTCACATGTGTTGAGTTTATTCAGCATACCCTACTTTAACCTAGGAAGAAACAAGAGGCTAAGAAAAATCAAATAGTCAATGCAACCATCCAATCATCACATCAAGGCGATAAATCCCACCCTTGTGTTCAGTAAAGATCCAAAACAAGGTTACATCAATAATTACATGAATATAGGTTGGAACCTCTAGTACATCATGGTTGCAAAATAAAATTACATTATAAATATGTCAGCCAAGACAAAAATATGAACAAGAATAACATGTTTCAGCATATGCTAACTCAATCCTATGTTGAAGAGAGGTGAAATATGAATATGGCAGCCCATCAACAACTCTAAATCATGAAATATGGGCCTCTTAAAAGACAAATATCAATAAAAGCATTATTAACTTTCTCAAACAAAGAGGATGTGGGTTACTCCAATAAGAAAATGTTTTCAACTAAGCACAAGGATGAGGTAGGAAATTAACTTTCAAATTTAGAAACAAATTTCTACACATTATTTGATGGTTGAAAATGATTATCATAAAATTTGGACTCAATATTTTGTTGCCCCATACAATTTCTAGCACTAAAAACATGACTTWCAACTGAAAAATCACACAAATATGAAGAAGTAAATGGCTAGAAATTCCCAACACTTTCATACAAAAAATCAGCCCCAAAATTTGAAAATAATAATAAAAATARTAATATTAAATGKGTTTCGTCATAAAAGAATATTAAAAAATTCTAAAAGATATGGCAATTTRAATTAATGCATGATGCCCTAAACAAAAATCAACTCCCAAAATGTGTTTTTTAGTTGAGAATTTATGCATGAAAAGATGAGAACATATGTGGCTGAAATAAATATGCAACCCAAGAATATGTCCAACGTATTCCCAAAAAAATATACAATATTCATTATCACATATGGTTGGAAAATATTGTTCAAATTTTSTGCAAAATATGGCAATTTAGAATGCATGATGCGTTAAATAAAAATCAGCCCTGATTTTGCAGATGAGAATTTATGCATGAAAAGATGAGGACATGTATGGCTAAAATAAATTTGCAAAGTTGTATCCAAAAATCTGTCCAACGTGTTCCAAAATATCTGCAATATCCATTATCACATATCAGTGAAAAATACTATTCAAAATTTCTGCAAAATATTACAGAGCATGGGAGTACCCAAGATGATCAAAATCTACAATATTAGCTTCCCTCTTCTTCATGTGGAGTTGCACTAGAATCTTCAGTGACCTCATGCAAACCTAACACACGATATTTGTATTTAGCATATTCAACCAAAAACATCCATGCTTCATTTGTATCCTTTATTTTGTTCAATAAAGCTTTTGAAGGGATTTTCTCATATACAAGCATAATATTATCAAGTTTCTCTCTCATGTATTTACAAATTTCAGCCCAAAGAAAAGCATCATTTAATCCTTTGCATCATTCCAAAATTCTAGAAAAAAAAAATAGGAAATAACAAAATAAATATATTCCCTTTCATTCGAGACTATCATAGCATTCTCTTGCATCTCTTTTCATGGAAATTGTAAACATTTTTAATAGTTACATCATCATGCACAAATTTAAACTTTTCAATAAACTCCATGAAAACTGCAACAAAAGGTAAAGAATCATTACGATTGCCATAGAATCTTAAAGCATATTTCTTCCATAGTTCATAATGGAACTCATGTGGATATCTATGCCAGCATGAGAAATCTAAAGAGACAAGCAACTTTGCGTCAAACTCCTTGCAAGATGGGATTAGATCTCTTTACTTCATGAAAAATATGAAATATACATTATGATCATACCTCATACCAATGATGTGGAGTTGTCAAGATAATCCTTCAAATGATTTCAAGATTGTTGATTGTGCTCACCTCAATACACAACAATGTCTTCAAAAGTCTTCAATGAATAAGAGCTTTATTTCTTAGTGGATTCACCATATGAATAAGAGATTTTCAAGACAAGTACTCATAAAATCAATGTAACAAACTTTACATGATTCGAGAAATGGACTGTATTCCTGACAATGGCACCAAATTGTTACAACTAAATCTAGCACTCGAAAATGATGTAAAGTCACAAGCATCAAGGGGCTAGTCTTGTGCAACTCAAGAAGGCTACCTATTATCACCATGGTAGTTATTCCTCTCTATTTTGGTTTGTTTTTCTCCAACTCAAGGGGGCTTGCCTAAAATGTAGAATTGTTAAGGTTATAGAGTGGAGACAAAAGATGATTTATGAAGAGTAAGCCTAAGCAAAACAAGTGATAGTATTATAATGGATCAATGAGTGGTGTGAGAAGGGAAAGATGAAGGAAATCCCCAAGACTAAGTGCCTAAAGGGAGTATACATTAAAGAGGTCAAGTGCATGAAAATGTAAGGCAAGAAGGGCTTCTATGCATGCCACAAATCAGCCCTAGCTTGTTGACTTCTATTGTACAAATTTGTCATTGGAAAGCTAAGTGGGTTATCAAAAATGTTGGTATGAGGGTGGTGTTATATCAATGCTAACAACAATTTGAGTTTTAGATGTAGAAAAATACAACAATAATTATGATAGGAGGGGTTAAATCCTCAATTTATATTATCCCAATGAATCACGATTCATTACAAGGCCTTCACATCAACAATACAATGTTTTCCTAGAATGGAAATCAACACATGAAAAAGTAAATTATGCAAAAGAAATCCTCACATAACAAAATGATATACCTCCAATCTTCTCCCAGCATGGCTAAAGTAAATTTGCAAAGTTGTATGTCCAACATTTGCCAAAAAAATCTGCAATATCCATTATCACATATTATTGGAAAATACTATTCAATTTTTCTGCAAAATATTACAGAGCATGTGAGTAACCAATATGGCCAAAATCTACAATATTAGCTTCATTATTTTGGTTTCCCTCTTCTTCATGTGGAGTTGCAATAGAATATTCAGCGACCTTATGTAAACCTAACACATCATATTTGTATTTAGCATATTCAACCAAAAACATCCATGCTTCATTTCTATCCTTTATTTTGTTCAAGAAAGCTTTTGAAGGGTTTGCTCATATACAAGCATAATATTATCAAGTTTCTCTCTCATGTTTTTACAAATTTCAGCCCAAAGAAAAGCATCTTTTAATCATCTGCATCATTCCAAAATTCTGAAAAAAAATACGAGGAAATAACAAAATGAATATATTTCCTTTTGTTTGAGACTATCATATCATCCCCTTGCATCTTTTTTCATGAAAATTGTAAACATTTTTCATAATTACATCATCATAGACAAAATTAAACTTTTCAATAAAGTCCATGAAAAATGCAACAAAAGGTAGAGAATCATCACGATTTCCATAGAATATTAGAGCGTGCTTCTTCCATAGTTCATAATGGAACTCATGTGGATATCCATGCAAGCATGAGAAATCTAAAGGGCCAAGCATATTTGCTTCCAACTCCTTGCAATATGGGATTATGTCTTTTTACTTCATGAAAAACATGAAATATACATTATGATCACACTGCATACCAATGATGTGTAGTTGTCAAGATAAGCCTTTAAATGCTTTCAATATTGTTGAGTGTGCTCACCTCAATACACAACAATGTATTCAAATTTCTTCAATGAACAAGGGCTTCATTCATTCATGGATTCACCATATGAATAAGATATTTTCAAGACAAGTACTCATAAAATCAATGTAACAAACTTTGTATAATTAGAGAAATGGACTTTATCCCTGACAATGGCGTCAAATTGTTACAACTAAATCTAGCACCCGAGAATGATGTAAAATCCCAAGCATCAAGGGGCTAGACTTGTGCAACTCAAGAAGGCTACCTACTATCACCATGGTAGCTCTTCCTCTCTCTTTTGGTTGGATTTTCTCCAACTCAAGGGGGCTTCCCTAAAATGTAGGATTGTTAAGGCTATAGAATGGAGGCACAAGATGATTTATGAAGGGTAAGCCTAAGCAAAACAAGTGATAGTATTATAATGGATTAATGAGTGGTGTGAGAAGGGAAGGAAAGCCACAATACCAAGTGCTTAATCACACCTTGGGTAAATGGAGTCAAGGGAGTATACATTAAAGAGGTCAAGCGCATGAAAATTAAAGGCAATAAGGTATTCTATGCATGCCACAAATCAGCCCCAGCTTGTTGATTTATATTGTAAAAAAAAAATCATTGGAAAGCTAAGTGTGTTATTCAAAATGTTGGTATGAAGGTGATGTTATATCAATGCTAAAAACAATTTGGGTTAATTAGATGTAGTGAAATACAACAACAGTAATTATAAGAGGGGTTAAATCCTCACATTATATTATCCCAAGGAATCATCGTTCATTACAAGACCTTCACATCAACAATACAATGTTTTCCTACCATGGAAATCAACACATGAAAAAGTAAATTACACAAAATAAAGCCTCACATAACAAAATAATATACCTCCAATATTCTATTAGTCTCCAAGCATGTAAATTACAAATGATGCCCAAGGAGAGAGCTCCTCAATCCCCAAAATCTCAACAACTTTTACAATGTAGAGAGAGCTCCTCTTTATAGAATGAGTCTCTTATCTCATATAATAAAATATTACTACTCCTAACTCACTCCATGACAAGTAAAACAAATATTACAATAATGGAGTAATTAGATATCTCATAAATTCATGGTTGACCAAATAAAACATATGTGGACATAAGCCTCTCCAAGCCAACTCACAGTGTCTAAAAATAGAGTGAGGTATGCACCAAATAATTTTCATGAAAGCGAAACACCACCAAAATAGGCACCAAACTAAGTCAAATGCCAAGTGTTCACATGGAATGCACCATCCAAGAATGCATGTATGCAAAATATAATAAAATAAGTCTCCACATAGGAGGATGTGCTCAAAGCTCCACCTAGGAGAAATCACTAAGTGCACCCTCCAAGATGCATGAGAGAATAAACAATATAATAGTCCTGCTAAGAGAATGCTTCATAACAACCACCTCCAAAAATAACAAAAGGTCCACAAGATGCATGCAACCAGGGCCAAATGTGTGAATCCCAACGCAACTAACTCTGTGGATGAATGTGCAAGATGCCAAGTATATGGAGCGCTCCACAAGAAATGAAGTAGTCAAAACCTCAAAATATCAAGTGGACCATCTCAAAAAATACAAATCCAAGGAGATAAGAGTGAATTGGAATCTTGTAGATTATGTAATGCTTACTCTTAAGTTGTTTGTTTACACAGTAATGATATTTTTTATTTATCTTTTTATCTTTGGATGGGGTTTTGACAATGCCAAAACTGCATGAAATAATAAAATATATATCTCTGAGAATAGTAAGAAGTCTCCACAAGTGCGCTCTCCAAGGATATGCTCAAAAATAGTAATAGGACCAAGTAAATGCATGCAAAATCCACACATGTGGCCTTCCAAGTATGTTGCACACCTCCCAATAAAAACCCTTCATAACCACCTCCAATAAAATAATATATGTGTCAAGTCAAAAAGGTAAGGACATTCTCCAATGAAGGTAGAAAAGATGACAAGTGTAGCTTAAATAACCATGCAATAAAGATGAGAGAGCACCTAAGAGAGGTGTTCCCTAGAAAAGTGTGTCATGTAACTACCTCAACCATCCAATAAGTAATAAAATACTCCCCAATGAAGTGCACCCTAGGAGAATGTGTTGAGGGTGGTTAGACCTCACCAATGATCCATATGTCATGTCATAAAGATGTCTAACCAACCCAAGCGAGTGCACCCTAGAGAAGTGTGCTAACCTCTCCAAGAAACAATAAAATAATGCATGCCTTGAACATTGTGCCCAAGAAGGGGAGCGCACCACTATAAATCCTCAACCAACTCCAAGTAACCACTCCAAGTGTGAAAAGGAAGCCAATGAAGTAGGGCATCCAAGCTATTAGCCTTAATATGAATAAATTGGACTAATCTAACCATTGAGCAATTAAATCAACCTTAACATGTGTGCACAAAGGTTAATGTTGAAATAAAACAATAGCCCCCCTCCAATAGTCACCAACTAATTAAATCACCATGAACATGTGTGTCAATGAGGGGTGCACTCTAATAAAGTGTCATGCCATGTAAATAAAATATGTTCTCCCTAGTGAAACCCCACCGTGATAACAACAAAACATAAATCCCAACCTAAGGTGCA
>SNQJ01S0024865.1:95506-113013 GCA_010110895.2 Picea sitchensis
CATTCTGTCTGTAAGCATATTTCAATCATTTGTTATTAATGAAATGAAGTTTTATTTCCGCCGCATCTCTGTGTTTATGTGTATTTATGTATTTCATTGTGTTCCTACATAAATCCGGATCACCAACTTCAAGAAAATGTTAGATCACCATCAAATCATATGTAGTACACCCTCCCTCCTCTAACTCGAACTTCGAAAAGTACATCCATAAGGGTATTAACATCATCAAAAAGCATTCCCCCTTAGGTGATGTCTAGCAAATGTTACATCATTAAATTGTATCACCTATGAAAATCCCACAAATGTAACATGAATAATCACACAATAGAAACATCATAAGAGAAAGGAACATAACAAAGTACTAACATGTCCAATAATAAGTGTATCCCCCATCAAACATCCTATGTAGATACACCCATCACACATCTAACACATGAGGACCATATAGAACACCCCATCCTAGTGAGACCAAAATCATACATCAATACACTAATTCATTAAACAACATCGATAACATCATGAAACATCTACCTCCTATTACCATCATCTAATCCCTTGGGGGGATAGAACCATCATCCATATCTAGGATAAGCATATATGCCATATCATAATGAGATAGCATGCTCTGCAACCATCAAATATGCAACCAATGGGTGATCAACAAGGAAAGCATGTGTGAGAAGACTACCAAACATCAAGAACAAACATCCAACCAAGAAGAAGCGAGACTTCCCCAACCAAAGACCTCCATCAAATGATTTGATTCCATGAAGAAAAGGGCCTCCATGAAAATGTATCACCCCAAGTCGGTCCAATGCTCCAAGAGTACCGACAACAAAATTCCATCAATGTGGTGAAAAACACAATGTGGAACCTCATACAATATAAGGTGTAACAGTTCATTACCACTATCGAAGTGGTCATTGCATCCTTTGTGAACTTGACGATGTCAAGCGATGAGTGAGGAAATGCAACGAGGACACTGCAAAGACCCAATATAGCATAATCAATTGGACAAGGAAATGGAACAAACGAAAGGAAGAGTTTACCGAGCATGTTAAACAAGATAATAGCCCAAGAATAAATGTGTGTTGGTCAAACCAAGGGATCCGGTGGTAATTCGAGAATGAGAACAAGAGGTTGATGCATTTATGAGCATCCATCATCGCAAGCATGAAGAGATCAAATGTGCAGGTTAGCTCTCTCCAACAAACGTTAGGTAGAATTGACACTCATCTTGGCATTCCCATCAAAGTTGTTTCCTCCCCTTCCTTTATGGATGCTTGTTGCTCCTAAACCTCATCTTCCAATGGCCATCCCACCTCAGAGGGCAACCAAGGCATGTTGCTTCCTCGTGCACAATAATTGGATCATTGCGCAACAAAGGTTTATACTATCATCAAATTGAAGAAAGGGGAGCACATGGAAACAAAGGGAGAGGAGTCATAGGAGGATATGCTTGAAGCGGTTCTTCATGGACCATGTTATTAGTTATCTTTACATGTTTTTTTTTTGTTGTTACGCTATTTATTTTCTTAGTTAGTTTGTAAGGAAATACACTTGCTGCATTTGGGAAAGATGGAGTACACAAAGTGAGAGTAAGCTTCCTTTGGATAGTTCCCTTTGATTTTTTTACTTTTGACCAAGACCATCAAATATTATTTTTGTATCTAAATGTTATTATTTTTGTATGTAAATGTTGTCAAGTTGGATTGCAATCTCTTGTTTAATAGAAAATCCTAAGTATTTTTGTGAGAAAAAAATCACTATGGCCATTGCTTTAATGATGTTATTTTAAAACAATATTTATTAGTGTATCTTAAAAGCCCTAAAAATTGATCTTAGTCTAAATGTCCTAAGAATTGACTCTTTTCATGTAATTCAAAATAATGAGAAGAGAAAAAATCATTTTGAATTGATAAAATTGTAGATATCAAATATTAATATTACACAATTAAATGAGAATAGAACAAAAATATCAGTCAACCAAATTTAAATGATAACAAAACAAATAATCAAAAAGTAAAAAGTAAAATAGAAAAAGTGAAATAGATCTAATAAATGCTAAACATAAATTCTCCATCATTCATCAACAATACTTTTACAATGATTATCAAAAAAATAGTCAATGTTTTTCCATGTTGTAATTAATATTGTGGAGTATCCCTGGTTTAACAAACATTTTTACTTTTACAACTTTTCCCAAAAAAATCAACCAGTACTGGAATCTAATAAATGCTAAACATAGTTATCCTACATTTATAATCGTAACCTTAAAAATCTCCAACATTTATCAACATAACCTTTTCCAGTGATTATCATGAAATAGTGTCAGAAAGCAATGTTTCTCCATATCTTATTGGCAAAATAATCCGTATTTGATGAAGCTCTCCACCCGCATCAATGAGAATTTATTTTGAATCTTGGATAATAACGTTGGTAGAACGAGGGAGACAATAATCGTTGGTGCGTTGTATAGACACTGAATAAAATTTATGGAGATGGAAATGAGACTGTGGACACTGTCTTCTTCTGTAGCTATGACCAATTTTATCTCTGTATAGACATTCCGCTTTCAAAAACATAATTTTGGGGTGAAAATCTTCTTCAACTAAACATATACAAACCGGAGTGATCCTGCTTTCACAGAGGGTAAAACCACTTGAATAGGGTAAAACCATTTGAATAGGTAAGCTGAGAATAAAACCTCAAAGGAACGTAAACTCTCAGCGATTTACCATTGGATTATAACTATAAGGATTTTTAAAATAAAAGGCCCTGATGGAAAATATGGACTGGGTTTAAGTGATATATACATGCAGGCCATTTCTTCCAATACATCCACAAGCACAGGATGCTGCTCATGACTACTTGAAGGCCATAAATAGAACTTCATCAATGTATAAAGTCCTATTTGAATACTATACAACAATCTATAATCTCTGAGTTTACACAAATCCATACCAAATCGAATTTATAAWATTARAATTTGTGTAACTGTAAAATTTTGAAACAATTAGTAAAATTTTGAAACAATTAGAAAAAGCACCCAGTAAAATTAAGATTATCCAAAATACCAAATTGAAACAATGAAAACAAAATTTATACTACTAGAATTTTGAAACAGCCAGAAATAAGATAAAGATGACCTAAATGGCATGCTGCTATATTTAAGGTTTTGGATATCTTTGTGACTTCAAAAGAATGAGTTTCCAACTAAATAGTAAGTATGTAGCAGATATATTACCAATTCCAAAGAGTATTATTGAAAAAATACATTTTAAATAAACTCATATAATACACTGGATGAACTTTAAGCATCCTCCTACAGTGAATCAATGATTTGCTCATTGTTTGTGCTTCCTGTCTATTAGATATACACAATTCATCAAACTGAGAAGATACACCCAGTAGTAAATCAATTAATGATTTGTTTATTGTATGGTACTTAATGTTAATAGTAACCCCAGAAATCAATCAATAATTTGCTTATTGTATGATACTTAATGTTAATAGTAACCCCGGAAATCAATCAATGATTTGCTTACTACATAGTGTTTAATGTTAATAGTAATCCCAAAAACCATCGACCTAAATTGCCAAGAATTACAACTAATACAAACAAATAACTTATAACTTATCCGAACGGTTACAACTTTTCAAATTAGCACAATATTGTTCTGGATATGTTTTCGTTACAATGTACAGTGACCAACGTCCCTATTTTATTTGTTTCTTGACCTCTATTTTTAAATCAAAAGAATCCATTCCATAACAGTCACCTAAAAAATTTGAATTTACTAAATTCAAATCAGCCAAAAAGGATTTCATTTTCTTGTCGATTTCTATTCTGAAATCCAAAGAATCCATGCCATCAACAGTGACCTAAGAACTTTAAAATTCAAAGGAATCTATTAAATTCAAAATCAGCCACATGAGATTCTGACATCTCTGTATTGAAGCCTACAAAAGATAAAACTATATGACTCGTCAATGGGCGGTGGAGATTGCAGGCCCATTTCTAATTTTCAAGTGGGTCCAACTGCAGACGCCATTATTAGCCCGTAGATTATAAGCGTGACAGACAAATGTCACTACCAGTCTTTTTCTTGTGGGGATTAGTAAGAATTTATTGTCATCCACGTTAAAGTTGAAATCCTCGTGCTTACGTTGGCTGGGATGCAACTGTAGTTCAACAGTATATGTGTGGTTCAACAGTAAATTCGTTGGAGTCTATTTCGGGTGATCCTAGGTTTAATCTTTAATGCTGAGTTTTTAGATAAAAAATTAAAAGTCGAACGCCTGATTGTGAAAGTGTTAGGTGGTATTGGGGTTTGGTAGCTTTAAACTGACTTTAAAAATAAGCACCCATTGCCACGTTGGGGAGAGTAGAAAACTGGTGAGATCATGAAAGCAGGTAATAGTTCCATCAAACCACCTTCCGGGGTGGTCAAAGCTTCCTACAGTGCAGAGAAGGTATCTGAGATTGCTAACACCTTGGTTATGAATTTTGGACCGTTACAATTTAGCTAGTAAGAAATTTAAATAAAATTTTCAATATCAGAATCTAACCAGCTAGAAATTCAACAAGAAATTTTGAAATGTGAAGTCGCTGCTGTGAGAAGCCATAATCCAAACGGACGTAGAAGTGAAGTTTAACGCCTCATGATGCTTTCACAATAAAGAACTCAGCCTTCATTGTGATAAAGATGTGCTCGGAAGCTGCTCTTGAGTACCAAATCAGTATCATACATTTCTTTCAGCACTTTACATCACTATAATCCATAATTCTGCATGTGTTTTACCCAGACAACCATCTTGTCAAGGAACTGTTTTTAAATAAAATTTCATCTTCTTTGTCTGTGTATTGAGGCATAAATCTGTAACTTAACACACATTGGATCAATGAAAACCATGAAATTTTATTCACCAGATTACAGCCAGGTGACCCACAAAGATGAATTTTAATTTTAGTCAACGCCCAAACAAACCCATTTATAAAAGCCGTACTTAAACATAAGTCATGGGTAATTGTAATGTTAAAGCACAAGTTATGGTTAATTGTAAGGCAAACGCTAAGTATCCTACTGCAAAATATTAAATATTCTCGCAAAGTGAATAAAGGCCATTAGATCTGGAATGCTTCCAGATTCAATGATTTTTATGCACTTTGTCACAACATTTATAAATATGTCCACTTTTATAAATATGTCAAAATGTTTAACGCTTGTTTAATTATAAAACCTATTTGAACAATGAATTTATATAAATATAAATCAAACTGTAGAATGAATTATCACTTTAATGGCTGTGGCTGTTCATAGGATTTATATGAAATTACACAACTTGATTTTTAGATTAAGCCAGTGTTTTTGTATTAAGTGTATGTGGTTTTTGATAGAATTTATTTNAAATATAAATCAAACTGTAGAATGAATTATCACTTTAATGGCTGTGGCTGTTCATAGGATTTATATGAAATTACACAACTTGATTTTTAGATTAAGCCAGTGTTTTTGTATTAAGTGTATGTGGTTTTTGATAGAATTTATTTCTCTGGGTTAACAATTTTATCTTTTGAGTTTTTTTGTCCGAATCCATGATATAAATTTGGACAAAATTTCTATTTTCTGTTTGTTTAAATTGTATTTTTGAATGCATAAATGGATTCAGTGCTGAAAAATCCCTTTGGCCTTAGGATTATACAAATTTAGCCACTCAAATCGACAGATCTAACCATTCAACACCAAATTTCGAACAAAATCAAAAAAAAAAAAAACTACCAACAAAACAAAAAAACAAAAAAACAATTGGGCATTTTGGTAATTACACACCTTGATTGTTGAATCAAGCTAATGCTGGTCCCAGCAGATGCATCGATGGCTTCACTTTTGAGTGCGAGTTCTGTACTTATTCTCATCATAAAGATGCTTTTGCTTTTGATAAATATCACTTTATATCTAAATTGACCCAATCGGAGAAGATGCCATCATGACCCTACTTGATACTGCCAGACTATTATATGTCCTTACACTTTCATTACTGCAGCGATATTTTTAGACAAATGTGAACTACGATGATTCGCAAATTTGGAGCGCTATACTCTGCTTGAGACAAAAGCAATCATGGCCCTCGGTTCACCCTTGGGGCACAAAGCTTGTGAAATTCACATCACATTAGGTTTCCAGTCAGTAGTTCAGAAGTTAAGGCAAGGTATTTAAAAGCGAAATACAAATGATCGCTTATTTTGACCTATAACATCCAAATAAGTTATAAGTGCCCCTTTCAAAATCAAAGCCACAAACACCAGCTAGTACACCCTTTTCTTATTTTTATGCCCTTCTAAGTTGATTTGAGATTCTGGTGTTCCAGGGATAGAATGACCACATCAGTCCATCCCAAATTTGGTGGTTAAACTTTACTGAGGGACAATACTGTAGGGCTACCCATGATAATAAAAATTTTAGGTGTTAGCTTGATACCGTGATCATAAAAGCTTGATGCCTCTTATTCAAAAGTCATTTTCAAACCCCTATACATATATTCTGCTACTCCAACCTTCAAAAACTGTTAGTTTTAGTTTTATGGATTCCATACATACTCTTTCATATATATAAATTAGTTGAATGGTATTTAAGCCTGATGTAAGCTTCAAGTAGGCTTCAAAAATAATGAAAAAGCAACGCTTCAAGTAGGCTTCAAAAATAATGAAAAAGCAACACTGACAGTACAACCTTGCATAGAATTCAAGTTTATAGGCAAGGGTGACTGCCAATTCGTACCCTGGTCACAAACAGGACTGACTGCCACCTTGGCTAGACACAGAACTACAATCTGTATTCTGGAAAGTGGAATTTTTTACTTGAATATCCAATTCTATCATTTGAGTAAAATTCATCAACACTAAATAGGATAAGACATGAAACTTAATAAGATACATTGAAATAGATCTTTATGCATAAACAATAACTGCAAACACAGGCTTCAGCAAAATTTCTCCACAAAGTTTCTTACGCCTCAATGAAGTCGGTTTATATATTTTGATATAAATACATCCATTGTCAGGCATCAGTCGATGCAATAATGCAGACTAAACTGCATCAGATTCCCTACAGTAAAATGTTAATGCTGCTGCAAATTCATACAAACTGTTACTGATTCTATAGGAACAAGAGAAATAGGCATGACCCACTATGCAGAAGAGGAAGATTTCGATGAGTTTTGGCCGAGACAAGCTCCTTATAAAACAGATGTTGTAGGTCCGATTTAAAAGAAWGAATCATTTCCCACCCTTCTGCAATTCTTGCTTTCTCCTGTGAAAGGGAGAATGATCTTGCTAATAAATCCATGAAGAGCCCATATAAATAAATATGGGATCAGCTTGTTAGTGCCATCCAAGGCCAGAACAAGAATTTTTATTTTTTTTTTAAATGAAAAACCTGATACTTACATTACTAAAAGGGATGCAACAACTGTCATCGTTTCCTGTGGCGAAAGAACAAGACCAATTGATCACCAATAAGGAGCTTCACAGATTTGACAATGATATAAGGCTGTAAGCTGCTGCATAGCATCATGGAGTTCAATCAAGGAAACCAGATATCCACTCCCTCAAATCAAATCCATCCGAGTAAGACAATCAATCTGGGCAAAACTTATAAACATGTAGATACCTGTTGCCAGGTTTTAAATCTAATAGGCTAAACAACATTTTCCTCCTCTCCTCTGCTATTTGCTGGGACAAATCACTGATATGGTTGTGAACAACCACTACTGTTTTGAGTCAGCTGGGCTGTTCCTAGGAACTATCCTTGTTAGAGGCAAGAGCATGGGCGATTCACATGACGAAGAGGGAGACATGGGCATCATATGGAATATAGGATTCGGAGTTGAAACTGGAGAAGGATGATGAACCAGAGAACAGGGGGATGAATTAGAATCACCGACAATAATGGTTATGAAGGACCCATCTTCATCACTAGAGACTGCAGAACAACTAGAAGGGGAAGATGGCACGGGTGGCTCTAACTGCTGCTGCTGCTGCTGCTTCAAGCCCATGGCTGTGCTGTTTGCTACTTTCTCATCAGCATCTCTCAAGAACTTGAACTTTGGGGGAGGAGAAGAGATCGGGTTAGCATTTGGGTATCGCTCTTCTCTGATTGGGTATTGATGTTCTAGGTGCCCTTGTTTAAGGGGGTACAGGGTACCATTCTCCCTGTTGGGCACAAGATGCAAAGTTGTGCGAGGAGGGGAAATGAGAGGGGAATGTGAGGCAGGAGATGCGAAAGATGAAGGAAATGAAGATGGCAATGAAGACGAAGCTGATGAAGAGGAAGAGGAAGAGCAGCTCCTGGAGACCTCAATGAGGGGACTGAGGCGGAGCTGCTGTTTGTTATGAACAACTGATAAGTGGGGGAAGAGGGAGCTGTGCAGAGGGGTCAGAGGGGTCAGGGGAGGGGTTGCCATTGGAGTACAGAATGGTGGTGATGAAGGAGGTGTAACAAATGGAGTATTATTAATGGGAGTAACAGTACCTGAGCCACCACCAATATGAGCCAGCAGGTCACTCAGACTCCTACTTCTAGACCCTCTTCTGCTCTTCCTGGATCTCCCATCCTCAGAATCCAGATCTTCCTTCGTCTCCTCCTTGATTGTAAACAGAATCCTAGGAGGACCCAACAGGCTATGTAACCTCATTAGCTCAGTATCCATGCCCTCTGAAGGGAAAAACTTGGCCATAAAGTCTGTTCTGATGGGGGATTGATCCGGGGACCTCTGAGTTACAACCAGACCATCATTATGCCGATGATGTAGATGACTGGCAGCTTCACTGCCATTAGTAATAACGTTAGCATCCCTCTGATGGTGGTGGGGATTCAACGCTCTAGTAGAAGAAGCGGGATGCTTCTTCCAGCAGAGCAAGAAGAAGAGCTCTCTGGATGGACTGCTGTACTCATCCTCCACTTCACCATTCATTGCCGATCCTGAGTTCAATCTCCTCCTCCACCAAAAAACATAATACAGTTCTGCAACAAGGGCTAGAAGGAAACATCCAAACACCACACTCAAGCCAATTCCCAGCCTGCTCAGGGAGCTCATCATGGAACCACTCCTGATAAAATGTTAAAACCAATTCTGAATCAATCATAAAACACCGAGCACTTCACTACCCAAAATACCCATCACTTCACTATCCAAAACTCCCAATCCCCTCCAGCCTATTAAGTTAATACCTGGTTTAATCAATCCCATTTCTATCCCCAACAATATTTTCTCACCCTATTTCAACACCCAAAAACTATTTTTTAAAACTCAGTTCCCCACCTAAAAACAAACTGTTCCTCCATTTTGCTACACAGAGCTCCATTCTGCGCCATTTTGAAGCCAAACTGGATCCTAAGCAAATTCAGATCCATCCAAAATACACTATTTTCAAACCCAAACTCTTTTTTCCACCAAAAAATGCATCAGAAATATCCGTTCTGAACCAGAAACAACATTTAAAAAAAAAGACCCACATATGAAAAGCTCTTCATTTAGTTAGTCCCCCTTAGCGATGACAGTTTCTCCTCCGCAAACAACGAAGGTTTTGTTCTTCTCGTTGGAGCTACAGGGAAAACCGCTCAAGCGATATTTCAGATCAATACCTACTTCACAATGTGGCCTATCCCTTCCCAAGAACCAAGCCCCCGTCGCTATTCATCGCCATCGCCACCCACATGGAACGACGAGAGAGCACAAAATACTACTGATAATAAAGCAAACCATAAACCGCCGTCAAAAAACCACCACCTCCATGACTGTTTTAGGACTCTCCCATTAAAGTTTGACACTCTCACGTGAAAGCCTGACGTCCAGTCGACGGGTTAAACCGGTTTCCCTCGGTCGACTTTTACCCTCCACGGAATATTCTAATCGTGCAGTAAACAGTGTTCTTTTTTAGAATATTCTGTAATTTTGCAAATTTTGACATTGTTAAGGATTAGGTTTAGGTCCATAGGTGATCTTATGGTTCTTTGAGGTTTTAAGGGATCTTAGATCCAAAGTTTGAGTGTTAATAAATGTTCTCGTCGTACTGGTAACAATTACATATTACAATTTTAATGATCAAAACTTTGGAATACAATTTCTATTATTAAAATTAAAAAAATTTATTAGCTTAATTTAAATATTATAAATTTTTATTTTTATTTTAATTATTATAGGAATTCGAATTTTAGTACGTTGGTGAAATCACAATTTTAAATTATTTAAATGGGTTTTTCAAATGCATAAATTAATTCAGCATTCTCAAAAACGAAAAATATTAATCTCAATTATTTAAATCTACAATTTTCTGAATTTCCAACAAATATGGTAAAAAAAAACACTTGAAAAAAAAAGATAGAACGTTTTTTGACCACCAAATTTTATTAAATTACAGCAAAACCAAAAACAGTTTCCGATTCAGGCTCCGGCCCCGTTGCCCGCGGTTTTACCTGGTGTGGCGTACGGTGCATCAAGGTCATGATGACGTGGGTTTCTCAAGAAACGTCGCGAGGATTTCGAACTCGTGACCTGCCGTAGCACATGATCACAAGAATGTCCATAGGGCTCATGAGGTGGACGGTGGGAGAACATGCAAGGGGTATATTTTTTTTTATTTGTTCTTCTCTATATTTTATTCTCCATCATCTTGTGGTCATACATGATGTCTGTTAAGTTGGTGGACCTTAGGATTGCTTAGCAATCTCTACTTAGTTAGTTGAGTTCCTTGGGGATTACTCCCCTCCTTTACTAGAGTTGAGTTTACTCAAAGATTGCCACACTATATTGATCTAAATTTTAAATTCCTTCTCTTGAGTTTAGTCAAAGGTTGTAAAATTATAGTTATCTCATTTTAAATGTATAAATCATTTTATTATATTTCGGACTATACTTCTGACTTTTATATTCAATTTCATATCCACTAGTCGTTATCCTTAAGACCCTAGTCTTGAGAGCCCTCTCTATCTAAATAAAACTTAAGAATTAAAAAAACATTTTAAAAAAATTCGCCACTACATCACTCAAATCAACAAACCTATCTAAATAAAACTAAAGAATTAAAAAAACATTTTAAAAAATTTGTACACTACATCACTCACATCAATCAACCATTTTATAAAGTATATTATTTTAAAAATAATCTGCTTCTAATTTGAAACTATGAAACATGATAATAATAATAATAATCCATTTTTTAAGGTTACTGACCAAGCCACATACCAAATTGGTGTATAAGATCCCCTTGATTGTGGGATAAGGGATCCCCTCTGCTCACGATTTGACTGGTAAAGTTTACGGAGATATATATACCCTACCCCCTCTGAATTTGAACTTATAACCTCTTAAAAGAAAACACATATTCTTAACCATTAAACCCACTCAAATTAAAAATGTTAATGTTTTGTATCTTTACAATTTTTTTTAATTATTTTTTAACAAAATCAAATACTAAATTTATTGAAATTATTAATTTTTATTGAATAAATAAATTTAATGAATTTAAATTATATATATTCTTTTCCGAAAACATTTAACCATTCATATAAAACAGGTAAACAATGCCATCTAAAATAATTAACGAGTACTCCATAAAACCTAAAACCATAAAAGAGTAAAAAATAGACTTTCACTTTTAATAAATACTTTTAAATTTTAACACTAAAAATTTAGATTACACTTTAATTATATATTTATATAAATTTTTAAAAAAAAATTATAATAAAAAATAATAAATCTCATTCCAACCTTAAACCATGAAACATAATGATAAGTAATGTTTTATTTTTTACGATTTCTTTTCATCATAAACTTGAGAATTAAAATTTTAATAAATATTGTTTATTAAAATTAAACATAAAATTTTATTGAAATTCCAAATTCTCATTTCACAAATGAATTCTTATAACACTCTATGAATTTCATATGGATAATTTGAATTTCATAAAAAAATTATTTTATTTCATATTATCTTCGACAATGGAAAAGAAGCAAAATATTGAAACTTTCTCCTCACTCAAACCGCTATCGCTCTAACATATCAACCTTTTATTTAAAGTGCCTAAAGTATAAAATATCCAAAACTCTGATAAAAACAAAATCGTAAGCATATTCCAGTTCCATAAAACTACCATGAACATGTTCCATAATGTTTAAATTTTATTTGATTTGCCTAGAGAAATGTGAGATGTTTAGATTTCACTTGATATGCATAGATAAATGTGAGATTTGTTTTTTTCCAAAGATTTTTTATTTTTTATTATTGAGTTTTATGGTCATGTATTAAAAAGGTTTAAGGAAAGGTTTTAGTTTTTAGGGAATATGAGACATTTTACAAATTTTTGGTTTCGAGAGTTTGACCTATATGTTTAGATTTCACTTGATTTGCATAGAGAAATGTGAGATTTTTTTTTTCCTAAAGATTTTTTATTATTGAGGTTTATGATCATATTGAGTATTAAAAAGGTTTAAGGAAAGGTTTTAGTTTTGAGGGAATAGGAAACTTTTTACAATCACATCTATCACATCTATGTTAACTTAATGTAAATTTGGGTTTGTCTCTCCAATTTACAATCACATTTATGTTATATATAGTTTTTTTTAGAATATTGAGAATATTTTGGACAATTATATAAAATTAGATATTAAGATAGATTACACATATATGCTTGTATATGTGTTGAGATTGATCTCAATGTGGATCTTCCTAATAAAATGATTTTTAAATGGAAATTTTTTAGATGTATTAAGGTCTTGGATTATGAGAACACAATATTGTATATGTCAACTTCCAAGACATTTCTACTTGTCCTTATGTTTGTCCTCAAGAGAATTTTCTAGATAATGATTGAATATTTTTTTTTAAAAACGATCAAATTATAACAAAAAAAATTGGAATTTTCTAGATAATGGCATGTATAATAATTGTGTAATTTTACTCTGATAAATGTAGTATACACCTTGTACTCTTATAAGTGCAATATGCACTATGAAATTCAATGTTCTTGCAATATTAAGTACATTGATGAAACTATATGAAGGACAAGACTTAAATAACATAATGTGACCAAGTCCCCGGATGGGGTGTCAGAGCGGCCGATGTGGCAAGATTTGCACGGGAGAGAGGGGCGGTGTGGCATGGGGCCACGTGATGGGCTTGTGTCGCAGCCCATCAACCCACCCAACGTTTAATGGCATGTTAATTTGATGCGAGGGCGCATTAACGCACCAGTCCTTCCTCCTCGTCGCGAATTTGAATGGAGTCGTTCACGTTGTTTGGCATTCACCTTTGTCTGCAAGCTGCAGCGCCCTTCCCTCTGCAGCAAAGGTCTACCCCTGTTACCTTTCGTTGGTGCAACACGACCCTGGTCTGTTCACTTCACCAGGTGCTTCACGCTCTCTCGGTCCGTTGCACAAAGCTCGCCATGACTCGACCTCGACCTCGGGGCAGACCGAAGCGAGGCTCCCCTTGGAAGCCTCGGAGGCCTTTGATCTCGCCATCTGATTCAACCTCCGATTATTCATCCCCTCCGCGGAGTGCCTCGACCATCCCTGTCTCACTGCGCGCCCCGCAACTCAGCTCCATGGCTATCATCTCGCGCACTCCTATTTCAATCCTGCGTCTTTCTCACGACCCATCAACGCTTCCTTCCAGCTCAAAGCCTCTCGGTGACCCTCCGGACAATTGGGGAGATTACCCTTCTCATCACAGTGCACCCAAGCAAGAAGGTCCTTGCTTCCCGGAGAACATTGACAGAGTGCAATTCGCCGAGAGCCTGGCTATCTTACAAGATTTGATATTCGAGCTGCGGCAAGAGATAGCGGATTTACAATATCGCTTCCAAGCAATGGAGGGGAAGGTGGCCAGTTTCATGCTCATTCTCTCTTCTATGCACGAGGCCCTTTTCTCAGTTTCGGGAGACATCAGCCCCACAGAGAACCCCGAGGCTACTACAGAAGCGGCACAGGCCAACACGCAGACTCCAGAGGCAGCAGAATGGAAGCAGGAGGAGCGCAAGGACGACAGCACGGACCCTGCATGCACTAACGAAGCTGGTGAGCAATGGGACTATGGCATCACGCACATCGAGGAAGAGCCCTGGCCAGGCGACCTCTCTGCCACCTGGCCCAGCTACAGGCCAACTGTCTAATATCAGTGTATGTCTGTCTACTTAGTTTCTAGACCTGATAAGATAAACACTGTTCTCTCTTTTGTCGTTGGTTTAAATCTAGACTTGTTTTTTCAAGGAATTGGTCGGGCTAGTTGGACTGGTTTCCCCATGTTGGGGCAGTCCAGCAACAATAGCCTGAACCTAGCTGTATTTTGGACCTATGTCTCAGACTTTCGAAGGATCTTAATATAATCTTACCTCTTATTTACAAAAAAAAAAAACATAATGTGACCAAGTGGATTTCTAAATTTATAAAAGGTAAACATTCTTATAAAACCAATCAACACATTTATTTTATAAAATCAGAATTCTTGTCTAACTTTTTTTCTATTAAATTAATGAAAAAAGCTTTTTAAATTGAAAAAAAATCAAATAACAAACTTCATAACATGGCTACAATGTTAACCAATCTTAACGACCAATCATTCATCATCTTTGCCCCTTCCTCTACTTATTTTTCTTTTGTTTAACTCTCGCTCCATTTTTAATGGTTTAGATTTCTCTTTTTTTACCTTTTTTTTTTTACAATTTCATTTCAATTTCATTATTGGATAAGAGAAGAAAAGTATTTTGGAAAAGAAGATCATCATTTGGCTAGAAAGCAATGGAAAATGAGATAAAAGTTAGGTCGGATTTAGAGGATATCATTTAACTATGGATCACATTGTTATGCTTAGGATCATTGCTAAGGAGTATCGCAATAATAAAATTAATCTCCTTTGTTGTTTCATTGAATTTAGAAAAGTTTTTGACACAGTGTCGAGGACTAAGTTTTGGAATAGGTTATAAGAGATCAAATTTCCTTTCAAGTTGAGAGTTATCATGGTAAGGTTGTATGAGAATGTTCTTTCCAAGTTTAGGAACACTAAGGGCTAGTCGAAAGAAATTAACTATAATATAGGAGTCAAACAAGGTTGTCCCCTATCCCCTACCTTTTTTGGCATATACATTAACAAGTTAGAAGATTGTTTGGGAGATGCAGGTTGTGTTGGCCTGACTCTTACTGGTGTACTCATCATCCTTTTTCTTTATGCCAATGATATTGTTCTTGTGGCAAGGAGTCCCTATTACCTCGATAAGCAATTAATAATCCTCAAGGACTTATGCTCTAGTACGGGTATGACTATGAACACTAACAAAATGAAGGTTATGATAATTAAATCCAAAAATATCACCTATGATACTTTCGTATATGACAACAATAACTTGGAGGAAGTTCCTTCATACAAATATCTTTGAGTTGATTTTCATCACAAGTTCAATTAGAACTATAACGTTAAGAAAATGATAAATGGAGGGTCAAAAGCTTATTATGGGCTTGGAAACGTTTGTAAGTTAGCAGAACTTTGGTTGTGGGATAAGAAAAAACTTATCTTTGAAACTCTCATTACTCATGTTATCTTATATGGATGTGAAGTTTGGGGATGGAGTATATCTAGAGAATCCTAGAGAAAGATAGAGTAGATCCAAAAGAATTTCATAACTTATAATCTCAAATTAAAGGAAATACAGCCTATCATATCCTCCTCATAGAAGCGATCATTTCCCCCATTGAGAGCATGGATATGATTAGGTACTTAATGTACTAGAACACGATAAACAACATGGATGACAAGAGGCTCACCAAAATTACTTCAAAATCCAGCCAAAACCACCAGCGGCTCAAGCAGAGATGACATAAAGATGTCAAATCTTGGTTAAATCATTGAGGAATAAAGGAAGAAGTCATTATGCAAAATACTACTAATAATAAAAATATTATTATATATAATTTTAGGGAGAATCTATGGTGTGATAAAGAACTAGGGGATAAAATAAAATTAAGATACTACAAGGAGGTGGTCAACCCTAATCTAGAGGATCAAAAGTACCTTTCAGTTTTGACTGGCGTAAAGAAAAAATCATCATTGTTAAAATAAGAACAAACTCTCATGAGCTGCATAGTGAAACTATGCATTGGACAATTCCCAAAACATTGTGGGACGAAAGAATATGTCATCTTTGTGACACTAAGAATGTTGAAGATGAAAAGCACTTTCTCTTAGAGTGTCATGTGTATATCCAAATTAGATCTCAATTTCAAAATATTTGTCCAATATCGACCTTCCTAGTAACCTTCTAAGTCATCAAAACTATGGTGATCTTGTAATGCTTTTCTTTTAATGTTTTTCAACCATATAAATAAAATTTTAAGAAATCCAAATAATCTGTCTTCGATCAATTTTAGTGTTAATGAATGCTAATCATCATCATTATTATCAATATATATAATATAATTTAATGTTTATAATAATAATAATAATAATAATAATCTATTTTTAAGGTCATGGCCAAGCCACACCAAATTGGTGTATGAGACCCCCTTGTGTGTGGGACAAGGGACCCCCCTCCGCCCAACGATTTGATTGGTAAAGTCTACGGAGGTATACATACCCTACCCCCCTTTGGATTTGAACTTGTATATATATATAGATGGTTTATATATATATATATATAATCAATTTTACATATAACTAGTAGTGTTAAAGATTGTGTTTTTTATATGGTTTGTATTAGCCTGAGTGGGCCTAAGTGGGCCTAATGGTTAAGAACATGTTCCTCTTAAGAGGTCACAAGTTCAAATCATTCATTAAAATTTAATTTGATATATAGTGGGTAGGAGGGGGCATTAATATATAAAGTTTATTGGGGGCATTAATAGATAAAGTTTATAATTTAATAAACTTGATCTATTAATGGCTCCCCTCCCACCCTTTATATATCATATTTTTTCAAAATAATATAAAAATAATATGATATATTTATTTATTAAAATAAATTAAAATTCTAATATTATTAAACTATAAAAATAAATTAAATTAAACTTACCATTATCTCATTATTAAGTTAAAAAAAATTATTTTTCATATAAAATAAATTGAAATTCTTCCATAATTATTATTATTATTATTATCATTTATTGAAACCAATATTAATCTTTAAAATACCTTGGATACAACCCAAAAAAAAATTATCATCATTATTTAGTAAAAATATCAATTCTCTCTTGAAAACTCTTTTTAGAATAACTTGATCCTTTGTTGAGGCTCTATAATCAAATGAAACTTGAAAGGTAAGCTTAAATAACATCTTTAACTTGAAAGTTAAGGTTGAATAGCATCTTTAAAAGCTTATCACACCTAATACAATCTTTAATGATCCATACCCATAAGGGATGCATAAACCATGATGACCAATAAAAGTTGTCTTATTCCATTTAAAGCTATTACATCTCATATAATCTTTAATTATTCAGACTCATAAGGAAGCACA
>SNQJ01S0024865.1:116619-157913 GCA_010110895.2 Picea sitchensis
AATTATTAAGCTTTATTAAACGATAATTAACATCACCATCCCATGTTTCACTTCAATTCCCTATAAGTAATCAACATTATATTTATAGATATTATTTTTATGTCAACATCAAGTAAAATAAAGGAAACCATATTTATTCCATCCATTTTTCAATGAAAGGTTCTTTAATGAAATAATATGGAGGAATGATTATCTATTCTTATCATAATTCTTAGTGCTTTTGTACCTTTCAAAGGTCACATTCACTGGAGGAACCCATGTCATCAATATTTCGAGAGTATCGATATTTAATGTTAACTTGGACACGCATTAAAGTTGAGGGATAAGCATTACTATAATGCAATCCTAAACACCTATATCAAAGTACTTATCACTAAGTTTGATAGGTCCAAATAAGTAAGTGAAAAGAAATATATAAAACATAGAGGATGATGTTGAAAAGATAGGGCCTATTCATCAAGTTGGATATTTGACAAACGTTTCAAGTTTAGGTGAACCTATAGCAAGTGTGGAGTCAGGACCCTACCTAACTCCAATGAAAGCGACTTGTTCCAATGGAGCTTGCAAACATCATTAACTTGCATCCTTAACTTGAATGCACGTGTTAGAATTTTGTTGTTTTGGGTTGGTCATTTATACTACAAATCAAATTTTAAATTAATTTTTAGGTTATATATTTAAGTGTGGAAGTGTTTGTAGTTTATCAATTAAGCTCAATGGGTTTGAATAAATTGTTTTAAGTTCAATGGGTTTGAATAAATTGTTTTAAGGTGGAGTTTGTTGTGTGGTATTAGGTTTTAGTAGGACAAAATTCGAAATCAATTGAGTTAGCAGTTAGTTCACCCTCCATCTAGATACACCAAGGAAGAGAGATATTGCAAGGTGTTCCTTCTAAAAAAAGGTGAAGTGTTCAAATGTCAATTTAACCTTGGGATGAGGAGAATATAGTCCAAAAAGTAATGTCAAAATCATATAAGGATGTGTTGCACAAATGCACACTTTCGCACTACCACCATGTATATTTTCGATGGTGAAGATGTGCATTCATAAACCATGTAAGGATGTATCGCACAAATGGACAACTTCACATGCCCACCATTGATCCTTTCAAGGGTGAACATGTGCATTTGTGCTCCCACAAATGCATACATTCACCCATGGGAGTGTGGATGCTAAGGGATGAACATTCTAATTTACAAGTTTTTATTTTAACGCAAAATCTTCATTTGGCTATTAATAAACAATATGTATATAACATTTATATAGAAACAAGTGATTCATACACACAATTTCTACGAGCATTAGTAGAGTTTAATCAAAATATTAATAAAAAAATATGTATGGAGCTTTTATATAGAAAAAAGTGGGTCATGCATATAACTTCCACAAGCATTAACAAAATTTAACCAAAACTTAAAAATTATTAGGTAGATTTATGTTAAAAAAAATTCAACACATATAACCACAACCATAATAAGAATGAAATTTCACATTTGAGGTCTAGATGAAAAGATGGTCTTGCTTACATAATTCAATGCCCAATCTAAATGTGTCTAAAATAAACAAAGGTCCAAACGAACCATAATCGTAGGTCATTGTGCCCAAGCATAAATGCCAAACACCAAGCTAATAACTAACAACAACTCATCATTATCGTTTGGGGTCGAGCCCCACCCAGTAACTTGAGTATTAGTGTCAACCACAAGATGCTCATGGCCATCATTGATTGGCTTTGGGGGGTTTATAACCTTAGAAATGGATAACACTATATTCAAGAATTCATCACTATGTGTCAAAGGAGGAGGCTAATTACTTATGTTCTTTCCTCTCACAAACCCATTGGACAAATCAATGGCATGACATGTTATCACCACATTTAGAATGTGTTGGTTGGGAATGGGAGGGAACAAGGGGCTCCCTACTCATGTTTAATGATGTAATGTACCCAAATCCCTTGTTGGGCCGCCACATTACTACTAAATTGACTAACATATAGATTTAAATGCAGAAAATATGCACAACACAACATACGAGCTCATGTAGTTATCAATAATTTTAAATTTGTGAATGAATATTATTTAAGTATGCATAGCAACATGTAATCACATAAAACACAAATCAAAATGCAACATTTACACACAACGCTTGACAATAAATAAATAAATGATCATAACACTTATCTTTTGAAAATATTTTACATAACCAACTACAGATGATGGACATTCCACCCAATTGTAGGCTCTATTGCACCAATTATCTCTACAACAAGCCACCTCCAAGGTGGGGCTATGATTCCACACAGACAGACAAGCTCCTATGAGTGTCTACAATCCACTCAAACAACCCAAAATTGATCACTAAAACACAATGACGTGACTCCTACAATTGTTCCAACCTCCTAGATCTCTTCCCCATCAGATTGCACAACCCAAGGGATGATATTTTCTTCTCTGCATTGCAATCCCTCAAATAATTTGCATCCCCTTTGAGGCTCCAACACATTTCATCTAGGAATCTCTCTATCGAGGGTCCAATAAATCCAATTGCAATAAGAGTGATCACACAACATTTACAAATTCTATTTGGGTAATTTCTCAATGGAAAATCACTTACAGGCATGGAAGACCCATTCTTAGCATAATTACTAGCTTCAACAAGTTGTCTTCAGTGACCACTATGATTACCTACTCTTTCCTGACACTAAACTCTATTTTTCTCCTACTATTTCCTATGAAAGTATGATGTAAAATTGACTCTCCCCTCTACTCAAATTTATTTTTCCTTATTTCTATATGCTTGCTTGACTCTCACTCTTCCCCCAAATATGATTACACTCAAACCATGCTATCTTAACTAAGTAGGATGACTTTCTCACCCAACCTCTTACATGAATTCAATGATTGAGTGTGTAATAAGTCAAAGGGATAATTAGCTAAATGAAAAAATGATTTATGAAGGTGGCTTAAAACTCTAGGCATGTGGAATCCCCTCAAAAACCCCATTGATCCCCCTCTCTTGTGGATTCATACCCCCCCATGACTTTGGTTTGTGTCCGTCTACAATCAATAGTGTATTTCATTTTTATTGTTTTCAATGTACAATGGTTACATATTACATCGTTTGACCCCCAACCATACATTGTATTTACAAAATACATCACTAAACCAGGGATTAAAATTGGGGTGTTACAATCCTCCCCCCCTATAATTTGAATTGTCCTCAATGCACATCATCATACAGGTGTACATGTATACATATACAAAATTTTACATCACATTGCTTAATACTTTCACAATTTAATGATTCTCACAACAATTCCAACCAATAATATCACATTCCCCTCATCCTGCATAACCCAAGGGAGTGTACCCTCTTCAATGCATCACATTCCCTTAGGTCACTTCCCTTCCATATCTCTAGCACGGGTTGGACATGAAGTCTCATAGTTGTGGCTCTAAGAACTCCAACTTCCAAAATGGAGTCTTATACATTTATACACAATGTACATTCAGGTTACCTAAAAAATCTACAAAAATTTGCAGGTACTCCTCATGTATGGTCTCTTCATGCTCCCACGTGGTGACTTCAAGACTGTAGCAGGTCCACTGGACCTTTACCAAGTCGATGGGTTAGGTCCTGAGCACTTTGACTTTCTGATATAGGATGTGCACTATCTCCACCCAAAATCCCCCTTCGTGCTCCACTTAAATCATAGTCCAATCAATCATGTAGTTGGGATCATCCACATACTTGTTCAATAAAGACACATGAAACATATTATAAACTCTCATCGATGCAGACAATGCAAGAATGTATGCTACACAGCCTATTCTCTCTAGGACTTCAAACAATTCACAGTATCTTGCTACCAACTTTGGGTAACTTCCCAATCTTAATCTTAGAGAGATCCTTTTAGCCTTTACTTTTAAGAAGACATGCTCACACACTAAAATTCCCTATGTGATCTGCCCTTTTCTGAATAGCTTTTCTTCCTATCCCGCATAGTCTTTAAATTATATTTTATTTTTACCATTTGCTCTTCCATTTCTCTTAGCAATTATGGCCCAATAATGGCACTATTTGTTGGGTTATCCCAACTTATTGGCTTGTTGCATTTTCTACCAAACAATGCTTCAAATGAGCTCATATTCAATGATGTATGATATCGATTATTATAAGAAAACTCAACCAAATGAAAATAGTCTTCCCACTTGGAAGGTTGATCCATTACATTCATTCTTAGCATATCTTCAATTATTTTGTTGATCCTATCTATCTGCCCATCTAATTCAAAATGATATGCCATGCTAAAATTAAGATTTGTTCCAAATTCTTTAAACAACCCTTTCCAAAAATTGGAAGTGAACTTAGGATGCCTATCAAGCACTATTGTCTTAGGCACACCATGTATCCTAGCAATTTCCTCCACATAAATATGTGCAACATTTGTTGCCTTATGCATCATCTTGACTAGAATAAAATGTGCAACTTTTGCTTGTCCACCACTACCATGATGAAATCAAGTTGCCTTGTTGTTATGGGCAACTTGATAATGAAACCTATGGTTACAATCTCCCATTTCCATTCAATAATGGGAAATGGTTGTAAAAATCACATTGGATGCATGTTCTCATCCTTTACCTTTTGACATTCCATGCATCTCACAATAATATCGGCTACATATTTCTTCATATTAGAAAAAAAAAAGTATTGACCTCTTACAACTGCAATTGTTTTCTGATACCATGTATGTCCAACATATGGCACATTGTGCATCTATTTTAAAACCAAATTTCTCAATTCATGAGAATTAGGAACATAAATTTGTTCCTATATAAGAGAATTATTTTATCTTCCATCATATAATCTTTAAATTTATACTATACATTAGTGTTGGACAATTGAGGGAGGGCAGGGGGGTGGGTGAATCAGGTGTTACTGTGCTTAAACAATTATGCTTATTTTAAACTCTTTACAACACACTCAATGATGATCACAATAATGCAAAGATGTAAGCAATCGAATATTCAACATCAATCACACACATGAAATATACAGAGACAAATATTTCCTGAGGAAACCCATAAAGGGAAAAACCTCTTCTTCTTGATATGATAAGTAAGCTATATTTTCTGTACATTATCATTCTTATGAGCACAAACTCATTGTGAGGCTACCACCTCTGTTTTGCAAGTTGCAACTTGCTGAGAGCACCAACTCTCTGGTTTCTCTAGCACCCACTAGAAGGAAGCACCAACTCCCTGAGTGTTCCAACACCAACTTCTAGTCACATAGGCACCAACCTGTATAATAGAGAACAACAGTTTGCCCTTGCACCACCCTGCCACCCTGTTTTTTCTAGCTGCAACCAGATGGAAGCTACAACTCCCTGTGTTCAAGCACCCACTTGAAACTCCGAGGACACTAATTCTCCCTAGAACCTCCCAACCACCTTGAAATATTAATCTTTGCTTTTGACAACTTTATCACAATGATACAACATTTATCTATGGCTTACCAGTCTCATCACTATTCTGCTACACTGCTCTGCTTTGCCTACATCAGTGTCTTCCTGCTCACATTCTTCTTTGAGCTTTCTGTTCTTCTACTCTATCTCTGCACGCACACCTCGAATTCCTCTTCCTCTCTCAGATATGCATTTATGTTCTATGCACTACGCCTCTTCTGTGCGTTTTAGTTGTTGCACACAACCTTCTTTTACCCACATGAATAACTCTCAACAGAAGCAACCTCCTCTTCTATGTTTTGCGTATATTTATAATGCCTAGTCCTCTGCCAGATCGTCCATGCAACTCATCATCTTATTTGGCGGTTATACTGAGTCTGTTCGTCATCAGTGGATTATCATGAGATTCTTTGCCTTCTATGGCAGTGCAACTCTTCATCTTCTCTATCACAATCGAGATTTATCCTATCTGTTGCAGTTACAGACTTCAACACTTTTCCATCTGTCAATTGTCTCTATGATCAGTCTTTATTCCACTAGAAGTTACCTCAAGACTCTTCAACTTCTCTAGCGATCACCCCGATATTCTTCAAATTCTCTAGCCGATTTCATCACTGCTTTCTGGAAATTACTGAGAGAACCTCAATGCGCTCATGCCTTTGGCGCTTTTTCCCTTCCTGAGAAAAACTTCACAGTGGACGTTAACTTTTCTGACTAAGCCCCTTTCTTTCACGTGACCACTGGTTGTGACCTAGGGCCAAGCACTAGGGTGCTTCGTGATTTCGCGTTTCATGATCTTTTGCTGCGAGTTGCCTTGACTCTCCCAATTTGCAAAATCCGAAATACTCCATATCAGATCAACGGTCCAGATCTTTCCCTTGTATCGACGGTTGCGATCAAATCATAATTTTGCGTTTCACGATGTCGTGCTATGAGTTGCCTCGAAACTCCCAACTCACGAAACTCTGAGGTGGAGCTTAGCAACATGCTAGCTCCTTCGCCGATGTGAGCATGGCCATGACCATGGGCCAAGCATTCGATTGCTTCGCGACTCGCGATGTCGGAGGTTAGAGAACCTCCCTTCTTCCGATTCCCGAACTCCAGACTTCAAACACCTGAGATCAACTATATGAGATTTCCCGTGACTCAACGGTCGTGATCACCTTCTGCATTTTGGGATTACACAAGTTCCTGTCTGACGTGGTCCTTGTTGACGTGGATCTCCTCTCGTGGCACATGTTCTTCTCCTGGATCTGACGACCTAGATTAATCCTCGATCCAACAGTTGTGATCAACTCGCAACTTCGCGTTTCGGGTGTTTGAACGTGAGCCAACCATGAATATTCCAACTCCCGACTCTCGATTTTTCAAAAATTGCTCCAGATCAACGACCCACAACCCTCTATGATCCAACGATATGGATCTTATCAGGACTTCGCATTTCGCGAATCTAGAGGGCAACTCACCTTTAACTTCTCCATCTTGCGAGTCAGCAAAATACTGATCTCTTGCCATGTGTCCTCTTGATCCAACGACCCAGATCATTTTGCGACTTCACATATCACGAGTTCCTACAACTCTCACCTTTGATCTCTCCAGCTTGGGAGTCAGTGAAATGATGATCTCTCACCATGTTTCCTTGAGATCCAACGGCTCATATCATTTTGTGACTTCGCATATCGCGAGTTTGAGGATGGCTCTTGGCCATTATCCTCTTCGCAGTTATACTGGATCCAATGGTTGCTAGTCCTACACACTCCGATCTGACGGATGAGGTCTAATATCCTCCTCTGCGCGCTGCTCCTGTCTGGACTCTGATATGACGACCATCGGGTATTCATGATTGGTGATCCAACGACCACTGTCACTCCTCCTCTCGAGCTTACGCATCCTCCCAACTTGGAAGAATTTCTAAGTGTTAAAGGTTATGCGACCTTTGATCCTTCTGTGAGCCTTGATGTATGGACCTTTTCTACGCTTCTGGAAACTGCTATCTCTTTTGAGCTTTCTCATCTCTGCATATTGTTTGCTTCTTCACCTGAGCTTATGTTGTTCCTGTTTTTCCATCGATGCACACTCTGATATTGCCATCAATGACAAGCACACTTTGCCTGTAATCATGACATCGTCATTGTTGTTCTTTCCATCAATGACATGCATAATCTACCTATAAACATGCCAACAATCTCACCCTTTGGCATTGATGGCAACCCTGAGCGGCTGCACTATTTAGCTTAGACCTCCAACTGTAACATTCAGACTAGACCTTTTCTCCCCCTTTGACATCAATGTCAAAGAAAAACATGCTCCCCCTGTGCTGTTGTAGTACTGTGCGGAGGTATCAGTTATTCAACCAACACAAAGTCCCCCCTGACAGGATGGACTCTCTTAGGTGAGAGAAGGGATGACACCCAACTTCTGACGAAGATATTCAAATGGTGTCTTGGCTAGGGGTTTAGTAAAGATGTCTGCAATTTGTTCTGTGGTTGGAATGTAATTCAGCTGAAAAAACTTTATTTGTAACCTGCTCTTTGAGAAAATGATATTTTATTGGTATATGCTTAGTCTTTGAATGGAGAATAAGATTCTTGGAGACACTAATGGCACTTGTGTTATCATAGTGAATTGGAATGGGATCAGTATAAGTGACTTTCAAATCTCTAAGAGTTTGTATCATCCATAATAGCTGAGTGCAACATGTAGCAGCAACAATGTACTCTGCCTCTGTAGTTGACAAAGAAATAGATCCCTGCTTCTTACTCAACCATGCTACCAGAGAGTCACCTAAAAAGAATGCACCTCCATTGGTGCTCTTTCTTTCATCCAAACAATTTTCCCAATCAACATCTAAATATGCAGTTAATTGAAGGTTCTGATTTCTAGGATACCAAAGACCATAAGTCATTGTACCCTTCAAATATTTTAACATCCTTTTGATAGCTGCTAAATGACTTTGTTTAGGAGCAGACTGATAACGACCTACCATTCCAACAACTTGCATTATATCAGGACGAGATGATGTGATGTACAAAAGACTGCCTATCATTGATCGATATGTTCTTTGATCAACATTAGGTGAAACATCATCTTTACTGAGCTTGCAACCAACAACCATAGGTGTACTAAYAGGAGAGGAATCTTCCATCTGAAACTTCTTCAACATTTCTTTCAAATACTTTTCTTGAGAGATAAATAGCCCTGCARAATTCTGATTGATTTGTAGACCAAGGAAGTATGACAGTTCTCCTATCATGGACATATCAAACTCAATTTGCATTGAATTGGCAAACCACTGAACTGAAGGGTCATTAGTACATCCAAAAATAATGTCATCTACATAAACCAAAACAACTAATAAATCATCACCTTCAGATTTAATGTATAGATTACTGTCAACAATACCTTTCTTGAACCCTTTGTCTTGTAAAAATTTGTCCAGTCTATAATACCAGGCTCGTGGTGCCTATTTCAGTCCATATAGAGCCTTTTTCATTTGTAGATATAGTCAAGATTATCTGTCAGAGAAAAACCTTTAGGTTTCTCCATATATACTTCTTCCTCTAGATCTCCATTAAGAAATGTTGAATTAACATCCATATGATATACTTTAAAGTTCTAATGACATGCATAGACAAGAAATATTCTGATGGCTTCCAATATTGCCACTTGTGCAAAGGTTTCATCAAAATCTTGTCCTTCAACTTGTGCATACCCCTTACAGACCAATCTGGCTTTATTCTTAACAATTTGTCCTTGTTCATTCATTTTATTCTTAAACACCCATTTGGATCCAATTACATTCTTATCTGTAGGTCTAGGGACAAGCTCCCAAATATTGTTCTTCTCAATCTGATCCAATTCCTCATTCATTGATTTTAACCAATTTACATATTCACTAGCTTCATTAAAGTTCTTGGGTTCTACTATGGATATGAAGGCTATATGTGATTGCTTGATGTCTTTTATTATCCTTATCCTAGTTTGTACACCTTTGTCTTTCTCACCAAGTAGGATGATTCTTTCGAGTAATTCTGGAGGAAGGATTTGATGTTGTCTTCTGATTTGAGTCTGTCTGAGAGTTGGTGTCTTCATCTGACTCAAAGTCTTTTTTTCCCAATTCTTGGACCTGTTCATCTTCAGCTTCAGTTGTGTCTTCTATAGCAGACTCAATATGGCTCACCTCTCTTTCTGTGACTCCTTCATCAACCTTTACATTAATGCAATCAACTAATTTATGCATCCTCTTATTATAACATCTGTATCCTTTACTGTTTGTAGCATATCCTAAGAAGATGCCTTCATCAGCCTTGTCATCATACTTGCCAAGGTTTTCATTATTATTCTTTATGTAGCATTTACTCCCAAATACTTTGAAGTGTTTGATTGAAGCAGGTCTTCCATACCATAGTTCATAAGGTGTCTTGTCATTGTGTGGTCTGAGGTGGGATTTGTTAAGAACATGGATTGATGTGTGTATTGCTTCTACCTAGTAGGTTTGACAAATGTTCTTCTCATTCATCATTGACCTAGCCATTTGCTGAACTTTTCTGTTTTGCCTCTCAACTACTCCATTTTTCCGTGGAGTTTTTGGGATTGTGTATTCTCTCTTGATCCCATGTTTATCACATAATTCCTTGAAATCACTTGACATAAATTCTCCTCCTCTGTCAGATCTTACAACCTTTAATATGTTGCCTGTTTGATTCTCAGTTAAGGCCTTAAATTTTTTAAATTTCTCAAATGCTTCAACTTTTTCTTTGAGAAAAGAAACCCAAGTGAGTCTGGAGTAATCATCAATGATCAACATGAAGTAGCTTTACTTTCTTCTGCCTTCCTATCTTGATGGTCCACATAAATCCATATGAACTAGTTGGAGTGGTTTCTCTGTTGAAGTAGAGCTCTTGGATTTAAACCGTGTCCTGGTTAGCTTTCCTACTTGGTAGGGTTTACACACAAAATCTCGTGGCTTTGATATTCTTGGAAGATCTTTTACTGCCTCAAGATTTTTGAGCTTGATTAAGTGCTCAAAGTTTAGATGTCCAAGTCTCCTATGCCATAACCAACTCTCATCATGTTTTCTTAGATGACACTCTTCTCTATCTTCTTTCAGTATATATACATTATTTTCTATCCTTATGCCTTTAGCCACCACTTTTCCTGAGTTTACTGACTTTATCTTACAATCTTTGGAAGTGAACACCACTTCACATCCTCTGTCACACATTTGACTTACATTGAACAAATTATGTTTCAGCCCATCTACAAGCATAACATCTTGGGCTTTTCCTTTGCCATTACTTAAACTTACCATCCCTTTACCCTTGATTTTACCTGGTTCATCATTTCCAAAGGTCACATTTCTTGTTTTACTTTTACCTATAGACAAAAAATTATCCTTGTCTCCAGTCATGTGCTTGGAAAATCCACTGTCTATATACCAGGGGTATTTTTGTTTTTGAGCTGGAAGTACTAGATCGCATTTGTCACTATCTTTCTTTTTCCATGTGCTTGCATTTGTAGCTAAGGGTTTTATCTTTGTATCTTCTTTGTAATTCTTCAGATGGTAGTTTCCATCTTTGTGGCTGAAGTTATGACAGTTATAGCATTCGAGCTCATTGTTCAATAGGTCAAAGTGATTGGTGCAACTTTGTCTACTCATTCGCTGTTTAGTTCTATGTTGCAAAGATTGTTTATTTCTTGATCTCGTTAGTTGCATGTCTCTAAAATTAATTTGACAATTAACAATCTTATGACCAAAATTAGAGCAGTAAAAACAGTAACCATGGAAGAAATTTTGGTACTTGAAGGTTGGTATTCTTCTTGGCATTTGTTGTTCCATTTTCTGATATCTTTGTTTTTTATCAGGGATCATCTTGTCTTTATTATCTTTTGGTGACAAAGTACTCACATGGTTCGTTTGTCTGCTGACTTGGAACTTGATCATCTTTACTGGCTCTTTGCTTTCTGTCTGTTTGTTGCTTGAACCACTTGCATAACCTAAACCAGTCTTCAGCAAGGGAGATCTCTCTTTTCTCAGAATGTCATTTAGATCTGTTGAGGCTTTAATGCTTGGAAGATTTTGGAGATACAATGATTTTAACTTCTCCATTTCTTTTCTAATTTTTACTACCTCTTCTTCCAAGGCTTCACATCTTGCCTTATTTTCTGATAACCGTTGTCTCAAAATGTCTTCTATTTTCTTTGCCTCTTCTAATTCCACTTTTACTAGGGCAAAGTCTTCATCAGGTTTTTTACTGTCTTTCTCAAACTGTATCAACACTTGTTTTTACTTCTTCTTCTTAAGTCCGAGTCTATCAATTTATTCTAGAGCACTGATAAGTTCTCCTTCCAAGTCAACCACAACTTCTTCATCATCAACATCACTTCCTGTGATTTTATTATCATAATCCTCTTTTTCCATTAGCATAAAGTCATTAATCTTATCTTCACAAGACGAGTCCCTATCCGTGTCTCCTAAAGAGTCATCATTATTTACACATAAACTTTTCTTTTTACCAAATCTCTTGAATTTGTACTTCTCTTCACCTTTAGAGTTCTGGTCCTTCTTCTTGTGTGGACACTTAGATGCAAAGTGACCTATCTTTCCATAGTTAAAACATTTGAAGGGAAACTTGCCTTGGTACTTGCCTGATCCTTTCTTTAGTCTTCTCACRAATTTTGCTTCAATTTCATTAGGCTCARAATCCTCATTCTTATCTKCTTTAAATGATGCTTCTCTAGAGGTGGGTTTATCTTTAACTATCCTCATTTCATATGCAGTCAACGTTCCTAGAAGTTGATCAAAAGCCAAAGTTTTTAGATCATTAAGTTCTTCTATAGCAGAKACCTTTGGGTTGAACCTATCTRGTAGAGATCTCAAAATTTTATGAACTAAAGAGGGTTCCTCAATTTTTTCACCAAGAGCCTTCATTGAATTTACTAGTTCTTCAACTCTCAGAAAGTACTTCCCAACAATTTCATCCTCTTTCATCTTTAGATGTTCAAACTATACTATGTAGGTTTGAAGCTTGGCGTCCTTTACCTTCTCACTACGCTCATAACTGCTAATGAGTTTGTCCCACATTTCTTTGGTAGTTTCTAAGTGCATAACTTTTACAAATTATGGTTCTACAAGCCCACTTAGAATATCATTCATAGCCTCAGCATTGAAGCTAAATTCTAGATTGTCATCCTTATTAGCTAGTACAACTGGTTTGACATAACCAGTCTCTAACACATCCCATACATCTGCACCTAAATCCATTATGTAGGTTCTCATCCTAACTTTCCAGAAGTCAAAGTTTGTTCCATTGAACATGGGGGCCTTATTGGTTGAAGTTCCTTAATGGCTAGTCATGTTTAAGCTCTAGGATCTACCCTTAGATAAAAGGACCGACTCTGATATCAATTGTTGGACAACTGAGAGGGGGGGGGGTGATTCAGTTGTTACTGTTCCTAAACAATTATGCCTATTTTAAACTCTTTACAACACACTCAATGACAATCACAATAATGCAGAGATGGACACAATAGAATATTCAACATCAATCACACACATGAAATATATAGAGACATATATTTCTTAAGGAAACCCATAAAGGGAAAAACCTCTTCTTCTTGATATGACAATTAAGCTTTATTTTCTGTACATTATCATTCTTATGAGCACCAACTCATTGTGAGACTACCACCTCTGTTTTGCAAGCTGCAACTTGCTGAGAGAACCAACTCTCTGGTTTCTCTAGCACCCACTAGAAGGAAGCACCAACTCCCTGAGTGTTCCAGCACCAACTGGATGGAAGTACCAACTTCCAGTCACACAAGCACGAGCCTGTATAACAAAGAACAACAGTTCTCCCTTGCGCCACCCTGCCACCCTATTTTTTCTGGCTTCAACCAGATGGAAGCTACAACTCCCTGTGTTCAAGCACCCACTTGAAACTCTGAGGACACCAATCCTCCCTAACACCTCCCAACCACCCTGAAATATTAATCTTTTCTTTTGACAACTTTATCACAGTGATACAACATTTATCTATGGCTTACCAATCTTATCACTATTTTGCTACACTACTCTGATCTTCCTGCATCAGTGTCTTCCTGCTCACATTCTTCTTTGATCTTTTTTTTCTTTTGTTCTATCTCTACACGCGCACCTCGACTTCCTCTTCCTCTCTCAGATATGAATTTCTGTTCTATGTGCTACGCCTCTTCTATGTGTTTCAGCTACTTCACACAACTTTCTTTTACCCGCATGAATAACTCTCAGCAGAAGAAACCTCCTCTTCTCTGTTCTGCGTATATTTATAATGCCTACCCCTCTGCTAGATCATCCATGCAACTCATCATCTTCTTTGACGGTTATGTTGAGTTTGTTTGTCATCAGTGGCTTATCCTGAGATTCTCTGCCTTCTCTGGCAGTGCGACTCTTCATCTTCTCTATCACAATCGAGATTTATCCTCTCTGTTGAAGTTACAGACTTCACCACTTTTCCATTTGTCAATTGTCTCTATGATCAGTCTTCATTCCACTAGCAGTTACCTCAAGACTCTTCAGCTTCTCTGGCGATCACCCCGAGATTCTTCGAATTCTCTAGCCAGTTTCATCACTGCTTTCTGGAAGTTACTGAGAGAACCTCAATGTGATCATGCCTTTGTCACCTTTTCCCTTCCTGAGAAAAAATTCACAGTGGGCGTTAGATTTTCTGACTAAGACCCTTTCTTTCACGTGACCAATGGTTGTGACCTGGGGCCAAGCACTAGGGTGGTTCACGATTTTGCGTTTCACGATCTTCTGCTGCGAGTTTCCTTGACTCTCCCGACTTACGAAATCCAAAATACTCCATATCAGATCAACGTTCTAGATCTTTCCCTTATATCGATGTCTGCGATCAAATCACGATTTCATGTTTCGCGATGTCCTGCTGTGAGTTTCCTCGAAACTCCCAACTCACGAAACTTCGAGGTGGAGCTTAGCAACATGCTAGCTCCTTTGTCGATGTGACCATGGATATGACCATGGGCCAAGCATTCGAGCGCTTTGTGACTTCGCGACTCACGATGTCGAAGGTTAGAGCACCTCCCTTCTTCCGATTCCTAAACTCCTGACTTCAAACTCCTGACATCAATGATATGAGATTTCCTGTGACTCAACGGTCGTGATCACCTTCTGCATTTCAAGATTTCACGAGTTCCTATCTGATGTGGTCCTTGTTGATGTGGATCTCCTCTCATGGCACATGTTCTTCTCTTGGATCTAATGACCCATATTATTCCTCGATCCAATGACTGTGATCAACTCGCGACTTCGCGTTTCGAGTGTTTGAACGTGATCCAACCATGACTCTTCCAACTCTCGATTCCTAATTTTTTGAAACTTACTCCAGATCAACGACCCACATCCCTCTATTATCCAATGGTCCAGATCTTATCGAGACTTCGTGTTTTGTGAATTTGGAGGACAACTCACCTTTGACTTCTCCATCTTGTGAGTTAGGGAAATGATGATCTCTCGCCATGTGTCCTCTAGATCCAACGACCCAGATCATTTTGCGACTTCACATATCGCGAGTTCCTACAACTCTCACCTTTGACCTCTCCAGCTCGTGAGTCAGTGAAATGATGATCTCTCGCCATGTGTTCTCTAGATCCAATGACTTAGATCATTTCGTGACTTCGCATATCGCGAGTTCGAGGATGACTCTTGGCCATTATCCTCTTTGTATTTATACTGGATCCAATTATTGCTAGTCTTATGTGCTCCGATCCGACGACTGAGGTATAATATCTTCCTTTGCGCGCTCCTCCTGTCTAGACTCTGATCTGACGACCATCGGGTATTCAGGATTGGTGATCCAACGACCACTATTGGTCCTCCTCCTGAGCTTATGCATCCTCCCGACTTGGAAGAATTTTTAAGTGTCAAAGGTTTTGCCACCTTTGATCCTTTTGCGAGCCTTAATGTATGGACCTCGTCTGCTCTTCTAGAAACTTCTATCTCTTCTGAGCTTTCTTGTCTCTGCATACTGTTCGCTTCTTCACATGAGCTTACGTTGTTCCTTTTTTTCCATCGATGCACACTCTGATCTTGCCATCAATGACAAGCACACTCTACTTGTAATCATGACATCGTCGTTGTTGTTCTTAACGTCAATGACAAGAATACTCTTCTTGTAAATGTGCCAACAATTAGCATGTTGTAAACATTCTTTAACTTGGACATAATGTTGGTTTGTTGTTATAGATTCTAAAATTCCATATTTTAAATGTCCTGCACATAATAATGATTGTAGGATGCATTTCATGCACTCTCTTTCTGAGTGCATCAACCACTTTATTTTCCTTTCCTTTAATGTGCTTGATGTCAAAGGCATATTCACCAAGAAATTCCATCCATCTAGTTTGTGTAGCATTTGGTGTTGGCTATCCAAACAAGTATTTTAAAACACTATGGTATATCCTCAGCTCAAATTTTATTCCTATGAGATAATGCCTCCACATTTTCAGTACATGAACAATAGTTGCAAGTTCCAAATCATGGTTAGCATAATTTATTTCATGCAAATGAGTTTCCTAGATTCATAGCAAATGAAATGCCTATTATCACACAATTTGTGCTTTCCCAAAGCCCAAGGCAAGTGAGGCAAGATTGGCATAACAAGGGGGTGACCTATCACTGTCACCTTAATAGGAAACCCCTTTATGTTTAGGAGTATGTTAACATTACCCCAAGGGAGACATCCCTAGTGACCTAAAGGGCCGATGAATCTAAAGCAAGGATGCAAGAATACCCCCTCTCACTGGTCACTCAAGTCAAAAGGTCTTTATGTCTTAAGAGATGACACAAATGTAAATGGATGAATTGTACCTGTCGAGAATAAGACAAAAAGACAAAATATGGAAGTTTCAAGTACAAAATGATATTGGTGCTTCATTAAGACAGTAAACCACTGAAATGTATGCTAGCTGATATAAAATTGCAGCAAAATGAAAGTTTACAACAACAATAAGTATTTTATAACAGTTGCAAGAAATATGCCTCAAAATTGCTTGAAACACAATGAAAAGGTAGTTTTTACTAGGAAGAATGTTAATAAATTGTCACAAGCAACTTCTAAGGTGTTTAGCTATCATTAAAAGTCAGTTTTGCAGAAAATTTGTTGCAATTAGATGGTCGTAGCAATATGTTATAACAACAACAAATATGTTAGTGAGCTAGGCTAGGTTAGAGTTAGTTTTAGTTAGTGAAAGCTAGAAATTTCAAGGTTTGAGTGTTGGTTTGATCTATCTACAAAAGGAGTGTAAGGAATAGTGCCTTTAGAAGGTTACAGAGTCAATAGTTCAACAACATTCACTTGGAGTAAGAAATAAAATGATTATGTTATCCAAGTAAAAGATGAATTTTAGAAGAGTAGTAACTTTAGTCTTCTTGGGATTCAGTGTTTGGGGAGGTGAGCTACTAGAGAGTAGGGCTTCTAGGCCCTAGCGGTTTTCCTCATTCTTAGATAGTTGAAGAAATATTTAGATGCAATCACAATTGATCAAGACCTCTAAAGAGCTATCACTTTAGGGCTTTAGAGGCTTGTTAATATAAACCAATTAGGCAAAGTATAACAAATACAAAGTGAAGAAGTAGTAACCTAAGTTCTTCACTTCTAGGGTTTGTCAAGAATGCAATTTCATAATCTTTATTATGAGCAAGAAAATATACCATAACCATTCAAAAGTAATGAAAACAATCAGATTTACTTAATTCACCAAGAATAATCATGCATGAAAACACTAGATTACCAAATGAATTCACCAAAATTTATCCAAGTTGCAAGTAGAAGACTCCAAATGAGAGGTGCACATCACAATTTTAGCCAATAAACCCTAAGCAGGGCACCAATTTCAGTCCTCTTCCTCTTGTGTGAGGAGTTATTATGTCAAAATGAGAGTACTTTATATCTATTTATACTAAAATTTGACCTTTAATTAATTTTAGGTCAAAATTAAGGTCGACCTGGACAATTTACATTAAAATCCAAATTTGTCACAAATAAATTTAATTATCATCTAAAGACACCTCCAAGGGTGATGTCATTCCCTTTTAGGGTGACGTTGAGGCCCCAAGGTGGAACGTTGGGCCTAGAATGTAGAACGATTGGCCTCCAGAGGCCCTTGATGATGCCCACACGTGCCACCTAGCTCACAACTGCCTTCAAAATGAAAAATCTAGCTTTGGATGACGTCCAAGGTCATGATGGTGACGTCCTGGTCCTTCAAGGAACAACGCCCATGTAGAAGAGAAAGATCCCCCTAGGTCTAGGTCTACCAGGGTGCCTCCAAAGATAATGTCCTTCTTTCTTCCTGGTGTAAATTGTCAATGTATTCTTGCCCTTGGCTGGGGTCACAAAATCCACCTATGGGCTTTAAGCCCCCATGAAGGTTCGAGCTAATCATTCCCTCATGTGTATCTATCCATCGGGAAAGGTCTTGCAAAAACAACAAGTACGCCCTCCAAGGGTTCATAAGTCACAGGGATCATATCATGTAAATCACATCCAATAATTAAATTACCCAAACATGTGCATCAAACCCCCCTTAACCTAGACAAATGCTCAAAGACGTTATGCAATTTGAAAAGTTAGGTTTGGAGAAGGTCTTAGGGTGTCCTATTGGGCTAACCTTCCTTAAGTTTGGGGCATTTCCTAGGTCGGAGCCAATCCAGGTCATGTAAGTGTATGAGGTGGCATGGGGTAAGTGTTTGGGCATGGGGTGCAATAATAATAGGTAAATGTAAGTCTTACCTGTGGGTGCCTTTGTAGAGGGAGATATGCACCTTGTCACAAATGCTATTGTTTCCTGTCCCATTCATTGCCTTTTTAMTCTTATCTTTATTGATTTTGATATTTTTCTTTTGTGTTTCAAGGGAATAGTTGGGGGCCATTGTCTTGGCTTGATGACTAGAGGTGACAGTGTTATCCAAAAACATTTCACGAAGATGATAAGGTTAGCTCGTGATGAGACCCACTTTCTCTTGGCTATGCCACCAAGAGTCACTACCTTGGTTTGGTGATCAGATAGGTGGTAATGTCATACCGCTACATGCCCATGGTCATAATAGGCCGACTTGTGATGAGACCTCCTATCCACCAACTAGTACCTTGAGTGTTCATGTAACTTATGGGTTCCCTTTTCTTACTGAGAAGCCTTTTACTGCTTTCTCAGGAATCCCTGGGTGAATCATCTCAAAGGTTTAAATTTGGATTTTAACTCTTGCCAACTATTTTTACACTCTAGGCCTTTAGCCCCTTCTTCCCACAAGGCAAGGTACAACCCTTCCCAGCGTGGCCAATCCCAATGCCCAAAAAATGGTAGGGGGAGATGAGAGGAATAAATATGAAAAGTTGTAAGTATGGAGGGAACGAACAAAKACCTTTCATAGACCCACTCAGTGGCAACCCATCCTAAAGGGAGATCAACTTACTAGGGCACCATGTCACCATTCCAGGTATGAACAAGTCAAAGAGAATAATTTCCAAGCAAACGTCATGAAATGAAGAATATTTCAATGCAACATATTCAAGTGCTTCAAAAATTAGAGTGATACATGCCATGATACCCAGACTCATTACCTCATGGAGCAAGACTTAATGCTACTTCAGGACCAGGCTGGTGGGATGGACACCACTGCTGCTGATAAATGGATTGCATTGAAGAAAAGAGGGGCCCTCCGGGGCCATGCTCAAGTCGTTAGAATCTCGATACTCCATGTCTAGGACCTATGGGCCTTGAGACGTGATCTCCTTAGTTATCCCTAGGGTGGGGGATAACATTTGGATCCAACTCGGGGACATGTGCTCACCGTAGAGTGCATGAGAAACTCAACATATCTGTTATGACTTGTGCCTGCTAAATCTCAACAAAAGGTATTAGTAATCATTAGGGTGGTGATATAACCCCTTCTTCATAAATGATATAATAAATAGATAAAATATCATCTCTCATCTAGAATATGATCATGAACATACATATATACATAAATGAAAAAATTGAAACTGCAACTATGCTAACATGATATGTAGATGGTATGTACAATGGATGCAAGATGCCTACCTATCTAACTTACCTATACTTACATGTGAAGTCAAGTCTCTTCCCCATGATGGGGTTTGAGGAGGCATCCATTAACTGGTAATGGACGTTTTCTTCCTTCCAACGTAGAAAAATAGTAGGCATTGTTGACTGAATTCATTCTGATTCTCAAAGGTCCAAGCCAAAATTGTGCATTCCCTTTAACATTGTTAGGCTCACCTTTCTTGGTGTCCCACATCTCCTTCTTGATATTCAGACTTTGTTGCTCCCTGTATAACCCTAGTGTATTGTTTCGAGGGAGGAGGGTGGGATTCAACTATAAGGACTTCTTGTTGACTTGGTTTAATCAATATGTCATCATCCCCTTTCTTTAGTAACTTTACAGATCTAACTTCTTTGTCCTTATATTTATCTAATATTTGTTTATACTCTTCTTTCTTTATCCATTGTATCTCATCAAAATCTTCCTCTGATGTGAAAAGAAAATACTCTGGAGAAAATACAGGAAGGTTTTTCTTAATTGGCTCATGTGTTTCACTGATCTTAGTATCATTGTTAATTTCTTGTACATGGACCTTGGCCATTGGCATATTTGGAAGGCGTGCAGTTGTCCCATTTTTCATAAGCACATTGACATAAGTTAAATCCATCTCTAATGTACCACCCAACATTGCTGCAAATTTCCTGGGCAAGAGCATCCCCCATACATCAGGGACATCTACCACCAAAATATCCATATGGATGACTCTCTCAGGATATTTACCAAGGTGTACTTCAACATTCTCAACTACCCCATGAGTGGGTATGGCCCTGGATTCAAAACCACACACATTTCTATAAGGTTGTGTGCCTTTAGGCCTAGTTGCTCCATGACTTTCAAAGACATCATGTTGGCACCTACTCCTGAGTCAAGAATAGAGTTGTTAAGACATTTTCTATTTACCTGTAACGACATAAAGAAGGGTGGGTGTCCATCATATTGGACCCTAAAATGGTCTTCTTGTAACATAATACGAGGATCTAATGGTTCATCCACCATGTTGAAAAACTTTTCGAACCTTTCTTTCATGGATGGAACTTTGATAACTTCCTTCAATGAAATGGTTACATGCATTTTGGCTAATGCACCTTCCAAATCAAATTTCAAGTCAATTTTGTGAGTCTTAGAAGAAGTTTTAGGAAGGAGTATGTTCATAGGTGGAAATTTAGGTTGTGAAGTTGTAGGTCCAGTAGATAGAGGTTGGTTCATCCATTTTTGTCTAGTATACACTTGGAATTCTTGTTTTTTTAACTTCTCTCTTGACTCTTGATCAAGGTTATTTATTACCTCCATCCTAGCCCTCCTAGATGCTTCCTTATGCCCTCTTCAATTTCTTCAAGTGTGATATTAAGGAAACATTGTGGCCCCTCAATGGTATGGTTGACAATATTCACTTGATCCTGTTAACCATTATTTAGAGGGCATTCATGCTCCCAATGTGACTCTTTGCATTGCAAGCACCACAGGTTCTCCTCAACCATGTTTGTGGGGGATACAGTGTTAGGGACTTCTTGATCGTTCTTAGGCTTGAAACCTTGAACACCCCTTTGGAATTTCCCCTTATAAGGAGGTCTAGGAGCTTGTTGTTGGGATCTTTCTAGATTGAAAATCCTATTCATCATGAACTATAGAGTTTTTACCATGCCATCTACAATCAATTGTATCTTTTCCAAGCTAGAACCAATATATTAAGCAAACTCAACATTGTGGACTACTTTGGGTTTAACATCCATCTTGATTCTTGTGGCAAATAAAGGTTCTACTTTGGATGATGAAAGGTTATTTTCAATCTTCATAGCCATCTCATGGACTTCTTGGATTGTTCTAGGATATTTTTCTCTGATAAGGAAACCCATTTGTCCTGTAAAGGCTTTGGTGTAAAGAAAAAGAAGAAAATTGTTTGAAGGGTGATGACTTGTTGGGATCTATTGTATTAGCCTTTCAAATTTATCGTTAAATTCCCTAACATTTTCATTCTCATCTTTTGTGACGTTGTTGAGCCTTGTTAGCAACATGTTAGAGTCTTCCTTCACACTCCATATTTTGAGGAACACTTCCTCTAATTTACCCATAGATGTAATACTAGCGTCAGGGAGACCGTTATAGAGGGTAGCAAAGAACAATTTCATTGCTAAATATTTTGCATCATCATTGATGGGATGAAGCTGAAAAAAGACCTAGAAATTGCTCATATGGTCCTCGACGCTAACTACATCATTGCTAGTGCACGTAGGCAACCACTTCTCATACCTAGGGGGAATTTGTCAAGGTTATCATGGAATGTTTGTCATGTCTAATAGTTTAAAAAGTTTGGATGACCATTATTTTTGGTTATTAGTTTGATTTGGATTAAGGGTTTGAGTTTGAGTGTTAGACATTGTGTTTAAGGGAAGATTGCCTCCGAATAATGAGTTTACTACTGGAGAGTCTCAGGGAGGCTTTCTTCTGTAGGACTTGGAAGGATTGGTATATCTCCTTGAACTTTGTGGAGTCGTCATATAGTATTCTCAAAATTATCATTATCAAAGGGATGAGGGAATCACCCTCAGTGGAGTCATCGGGTAAGCTATGTGAAATGAAGGATTTAGATAAAGGCTCACCGAAAAGTTTCGTTTGAGGAAAATTAACTCGATGTTCCCCGACAACGGTGCCAAAAATGTTATCTCACAATATGTACTTTCCCAAATCCCAAGGCAAGTGAGGCAAGATTGGCGTAACAAGGAGGTGACCTATCGCTATCACCTTAATAGGAAACCCCTTTCTGTTTAGGAGTATGTTAAGATTACCACAGGGAGACATCCCTAGTGGCCTAAAGTGACGATGAAGCTAAAGCAAGGATGCAAGAATACCTCATCTCATTGGTCACTCAAGTCAAAAGGTATTTATGTCTTAATAGATCAAGTAAATGTAAATGGATGAATTGTACCTGCACAAAACAAGAAAACAAGACAAAATATGGCAGTTTCAAGTACAAAATGATATTGGTTCTTCAATAAGACAGTAAACCACTAAAATGTATGCTAGCTGATGTAAAATTGCAGAAAAATGAAAGTTTACAACATCAAAAAGTATTTTATAACAGCTGCAAGAAATATGCCTCAAAATTGCTTGAAAAGGGAGGTTTTACTACGAAGAATGATAATCAATTGTCACAAGCAACTTCTGAGGTGTTTAGCTAGCATTAAAAGTTAGTTTTGCAGAAAATTTTCTGCAATTAGATGGCTGTAGCAATATTTTATAACAAGAACAAATATGTTAGGGAGCTAGGCTATATTAGAGTTAGTTTTAGTTAGTGAAAGCTAGAAAGATCAAGGTTTTAATGTTGGTTTGATCTCTCTACAAAAGGAGTGTAAATACTAGTGCCTTTAGAGGGTTATGGAGTCAAGAGTTCAACATCATTCACTTGGAGTAAGCAACAAAATGATTATGTTATCCAAGTAAAAGATAAATCTTAGAAGAGTAGTAACTTAAGTCTTCTTGGGATTCAGTCTTTGGGGAGGTGAGCTACTAGAGAGTAGGCACTTCTAGGCCCTAACGATTTTCGTCCTTCTTAGATATTTGAAGAAATATTTAGATGCAATCACAATTGATCAAGACCTCTAAAGAGCTATCACTTTAGGGCTTTAGAGGCTTGTCAATATAAACCAATTGGGCAAAGTCTAGCAAATACAAAGTGAAGAAGTAGTAACTTAAGTTCTTCACTTCTAGGGTTTATCAAGCATGCAATTTCATAATATTTATCATGAGAAATAAAATATACCATAACCATTCAAAAGTATTGATAAAAAGCATATTTACTTACTTCACCAAGAATAATCATGCATGAAAGCACTAGATTACCAAATGAATTCACCAAAATTGATCCAAGTTGCAAGTAGAAGACTCCAAAAGAGAAGTGTGCATCACAATTTCAGCCAATAAAACCTAAGAAGGGCACCGATTTCAGTCCTCAGGAGTTATTATGTCAAAATGAGAGTACTTTATCTCTATTTACACAAAACTTTGACCTTTAATTAATTTTAGGTAAAAAATAAGGCAGACCTGGCCAATTTACATTAAAATTGAAATTTGTCACAAATAAATTTAATTATCATCTAAAGACACCTCCAAGGGTGATGTCATTCCATTCTAGGGTGACATTGAGTCCAAAAGGTGGAACATTGGGCCTAGAATCTAGAACGATTTGCCTCCAGAGGCCCCAGATGATGCCCACACGTGCCACCAAGCTCACAACTGCATCCAAAATGAAAACCCTATCTCTGGATGATGTCTAGGGTCACTATGGTGACGTCTTGAGCCTTCAAGGGCCAACGCCTATGTGGAAGAGAAAGATCCCCCTGGGTCTAGGTCTCCCAAGGTGGCTCCAAAGGAAACATCCTTCTTTCTTCCTTGTGCAAATCGTTAATGTCCTCTTGCCTCTGGCTAGGGGTAAAACATCCATATCTGGGCTTTAAGCCCCCATGAAGGTCTGAGCTAATTATTTTCTCATGTGTACTTGTCCACCGTGAAAGGTCCTGCAACAAAAAAAAGTACGCCCTCTAGGGGTTCATAAGTCATAGTGATCATAACATGTAAATCACATCCAATAATTAGATTACCCAAACATGTTCATCAAACCCCCCTTAACCCAGACAAATGCTCAAAGACGTTATGCAATTTGACAAGTTAGGTTTTGAGAAGGTCTCAGGGTGTCTTATTGGGCTAACCTTCCCTAAGTTTGGGGTGTTTCCCAGGTGGGATCCAATCCAGGTCATGTAAGTGTATGAGGTGGCATGGGGTAAGTGTTTGGGCATGGGGTGCAGTAATACCATGGAAATGTAAGTATTACCTATGGGTTCCTTTGTAGAGGGAGATATGCACCTTTTCATAAATGATATTGTTTCCTAGCCCATTCATTTCCTTTTTAATACTAGATTTATTGCTTTTGATCTTTTTCTTTTGTGTTTCAAGGGAATAGTTTGGGGCCACTATCCTAGCTTATCTTGATGACAAGAGGTGACAATGTTATCCAGAAAAATTTCACGGAGATGGTAAGGCTAGCTCGTGATGAGACTCCCTTTCTCTTGGCTATGTCACCAAGAGTGACTACCCTCGTTTGGTGACCATATAGGTGATAATGTCATACCGCTACATGCCCATGGTCATAATAGGTCAGCTCGTGATGAGATCTCCTATCCACCAACTAGTACCTTGAGTTTTCATGTATCTTATGGGTTCCCTTTTCTTACTGAGAATCCTTCTACTGCTTTCTCAGGAATCCCTGGGCGAAGCATGTCAAAGGTTTCAATTTGGATTTTAACTCTTTCTAGATACTTTTACCCTATGGGCCTTTAGCCCCTTCTTCCCACAAGGAAAGATACAACCCTTCCTAGCATGGCCAATCCCAATTCCCAAACAATGGTAGGGGGCGATGAGAGGAATACATATGAAAAGTGGTAAGTATGGAGGGAATGGACGATGACCTTTCACAGACCCACCCAGGGGAAACCCATCCTAAAGGGAAATCAACTTACTAGGGAACCATGTCACTGTTCCAGGTATGAACAAGTCAAAGAGCATAATTTCCAATCAAACGTCATGAAATGAAGAAGAATTCAATGCAACATATTCAAGTGCTTCAAAAATTAGAGTGACACATACCATGATACCCAGACTCATTACCTCATGGAGAAAGACTTACTGCTACTTTAGGACCAAGCTGGTGGGATGGACATTGTTGTTGCTAATAAATGGACTGCACTAAAGAAAAGAGGGTCCCTCTGGGGCCATGCTCAAGTCGTCTAGCTCTCAGTAATCCATGTCTAGGACTTGTGAGCCTTGAGACATGATCTCCTTAGTTATCCCTAGGGTAGGGGATACCAATTCCCATTTTGGGTAAATACTCCACCAAGCCCTTCTTTACATGCCTTGGTGCACATAATAAAATTCTCAATTGGATCCAGAATCTTTAAAATCAATGCACTGGTTAACATTTTCTCCAAGCGTTGAATTTTTTTTTCACACTTGGTAGTCCATTCAAATTTTACTCCTTTAAATTGTAATGAAGGAATTCCAAGAACAATATTGGAGAATCCTTCAATGAATCTCCTACAGTAGCCAGCAAGACCCATAAATGATCTCACCTATGAAATATTCTTTGGTTACTATGATTACTTCAATCTTTTTAGGATCTAATGCTATGCCCTCCTCTGAGACAATGCGGCCCAACTAATGGATCTGCCTATGATAGAAAGTTCACTTTCTCAACTTGGAATACAATTGGTTCTCTCTCAACACTTGTAGCACCATCCTCAAATGTTGCTCATGCTCCTCCTCTATCTTGGAGTAGAGAAGGATATCATCTGAGAATACAATAACAAATTTATTCATGTAATCTATGAACACTCCATTCATCAGACACATAAAATTAGCTGGTGTATTTTTCAACCCAAATGGAACTACTAAAAACTCATAATAACCATATTTATATGAAAAGTTGTCTTACTAGTATCTTCTTCTCTATTTCTCACTTGATGATAACCTAATCTCAATTCAATATTGGAAAATATCCTTGCTCCCTTCAACTGATAAAAAATATTGTCAATCCTTAGAAAATGGTACTTGTTCTTTATAGCAACCCTGTTTAGGTGAATACACAACCTAAAAGTTCCATCCTTTTTATTCACAAAAAGAACTGGGGCACCCCAAGGTGAAATAGTTGGGTGTATGTACCCCTTCTTAAACAACTCTTCTCGATACATTTGCAACTCTTTCAGATCTAGTGTGATCATTCTATAAGGTTTCTTGGATACCGGGGAAGCTCCAGGAATCAAATAAATAGAGAATTCAATGTCTCTCTTTGGTGGCAATCCTAGAAATTCCCCAAACACATCTTCATACTCCTTCAAGACTCAATAATATTTGAGACTTAGAACTTTATCCTTGGCTAGATCTTCCTTGTGTGTTGCATATATCTAACATCCTTTTCTAAAACTAATTTTCAGCTGTAATGTTGAAACCTCTTCGATGGATATAGGCCTTGGAGTACCTTGAGTTTTCCCTGAATTCCCTTCATCATCAAGACATGTGAAATGCCTTGTTGTAGTGATCTAAGACATCATGATGCTTTTCCAACCAGTCCATACTAATATGTTGGGTATGTGTTATATTCTTTGCATGTGTGTGTGGGCACGTCAGATTCGACAACTGCATCTGACGATCCCTCTAGTAGTGATATTTGTGTCGTGTGTGTTGAGCGCTTTCTAGGGGGGGCCATGGCCCCCTTGGTTATGGGCAACGTTCAACACAATGCCCCAAATATATTTTTTTGGGCGGTTTTTGCTATTTTTAGCGATTTTCTAAATTAATCCTGGATTAAGGGATTAGGGTTTTGGTATCTATGTAATACCTAAAAAAATTGTATATATTGTATGGTGAATGGTGAAATTTTATATAATGAATATAAGAGAGGTTTTCCCCAGTTGAGGGTTTCCGGTATAAATCTCTGTGTACTATATGTATGAGCCATTGATTAAATTTTGTTTTGCTTAAGAATCTATATGCATTGCTTTACATCACAGGTTTACAACTTACATGTGGTATCATAGCTCGTTTTTGGCTTCAGAGGGACGCCTTTGTTGCTGAGGGTTTTGCTCGGTCTTGATAGATCAAGTTTATCTTGGGTTTGTGATAAACTTGGGTTTAATGGGAGATTTTGTAGTGGTTATTCGAGTGTATAAAGAGGAATGACGAGCTCTTCAAGAATCAAGATAGAGAATTTCAACGGTAAAAACTTTGAGCTATGGAAGCTCAAGATGGAGGACCTTCTTGTACACAAAGAACAATGGATCGCTGTGGATACTGGTACACAACCTACTGGTACGCAGCCTACTGGCACATAGATGACTGGTACACAACCTACTAGTACAAAAAATACTAGTACACCACCTACTGGTATGTCAAAGGAATATTGGGAGAAGTTGGACATAAGAGAAGGGAGTACTATTCGAATCTGCATGGAAGATTCGGTGTTGTTGAATGTCTCAGGAGAATCTACAACCAATGAACTATGTGATAAGTTAGGGAATTTGTATCAATCAAAGTCCCTGGTAAACAAGTTGTTTCTTTGAAAGAAGCTGTATCATCTTAGGATGGAAGATGGAGATTCTGTGACAGAACACCTAAATGCCTTTAATACTATGGTAAGTCAACTCGTATCTGTTAATATTACCTAAATACGGTGTGTACAATTCTTGGGGAAGAGATAGGGTGTATTACTACGGTATGTTCTTTACTTGGAGACTCTTCGGGATAATCACAGTTTGTAACGGTGGTAGTACCACTCAATCTACATTGGAATATGAGGATGTGGATTTCATCCTTGTTATCTGAAGAGATGAGTTGGAAAAGCATGGATGGTCATACACAAATGATTTATTTGTAAGAGGTGCAGTACCAAGGCAGGAACTCTGGTAAGTCTTCGGGGTGGAGATCTAAATCTATGGGTAGATCTAAGTCTCGGGGAAATCTACGAGGAAATGTTGGAAGTGTGGTAAAACATGGCATTATAAGAAGATTGCAGATCCTAAGAAGGTTGATAAAACCAAAGGGATCGATAGTACCTCTTCCAAGGCGAAAACCTCCACTGAAGAAAAAAGGTGATGTTTCTGACATCTATGGAAGTTTTGTCACGGAGACCATGATGTATGGTTGATCAACTTACGTGCATCATGTGTATCATATGACTCCCCATAGGGAGTGGTACTGTGAATATGAAAAATATGATGGTGGTGATGTATTCCTAGGATGGATAGACAAACATAATCATGGAATGTGGAAGGGTTAAGTTTATGCTAAAATATGGAAGGATTAAAAAATCTCCCTGGGGTTTTGCACATTACAAAACTAGCCAGAAGCCTAATAATTGTAAGCTTAAGTTGGATGATGCAGTGGATATTGTGTAGTAGGAAGGGAACTTTACTAGGAGTAATTACGAGGGCAATGAATTGTTTTGATGAGGGGAGTTCGTTTTGGAACTTTGTACAAGTTGTTGAAAAGAACTTATACTAATGGGTGTAACATTTTTGTTGTCCCTGAGCAGAGAAATGGAGATAAGACCAATAATGTTCCAGAAAATAAGACCATGTTGTGGCATCAAAGGGAAGCTGGGGTATATTGGAAAAGGGCCTTGACTACTACACGATAAAAGGTATGGTTGAAGGTATGTCTAGATGAAACCTGGATTTTGATTTACATGAACATTGCATATATGGTAAAACAAAATCGAGTAAGATTCCCATATGGTGCTACACGAGCAAAGGGGATCTTAGAGTTGATACAGTGTTGTGTTTGGACCTATTCTGTTCCATCCCTAGGTAAATATATTGTATTATGTTTCATTCATAGATTCCCATCTGGTGCTACAAGAACAAAGGGAACACATGGATTTATTTTCTTAGAGAAATCTGAGGTATTTGATAAATTTAAAAGTTTAAGGCTCTAGTAGAAAATCAGACCAGAAAAATAAAATAAAAGGTATTGAAACTGAGATAATGGTGGAAATTCTACAGAAATTCTAGAATTACTGTAGAAGTGTGGTATAACAAGGTAAAAGAATACTCCATACACACCTCAACATAATGGAGTTGTAGAGAAAGGATGAACATGACCTTGATGGAAAAAAGCAAGGTGCATGCTGAGTGGTGCTGGGTTATGGAAATAATTATGGGCAAAGGCAGTCGACACAGCGAAATATTTATTGAATATGTCTCATTCATCAGCGCTAGTTGATTTGAATCCACATGAGGTATGGTCTCCAAAGAAATCCTCTATTCAACATCTTAGAGTGTTTGGTTGTGATGCTTATGTACATGTTCCAAAAGGAGAAAATAGAATTAAGTTTGGATAAAAAGGCGAAAAGTGTATCTTTATTGGTTATAAAGATGGTGTGAAATGTTATAAACTTTGGAACCCATATACCAAGAAAACTTTTTATAGTCAAGATGTTGTTCTCAGAGAGGTAAAATATGTTTCAAAGGGAATTCCCACTAATGCAAGATGAACTTGAGAAAGTAGAGCTTGAGTTGGATGATGGAAAATCTGAATCACAGAAGAAGATGAATCATAAGAAGAAGAGAACCTCATACCCTAGTATTGAGGGGATCAATGAGAGAAAGAAGGCAATCATAAAGGAATTATAGTCCACTGATTTTCGTTTCCAATTTTTCTTTATCTAATGCAGTGATGATCTCATAAGCTGTCGGAAAAAGTTGAATTCAGAGGATAGTAAACTTCTGGAAGAAGGCCATGGTTGAAGAAATGGATGCCTTGGATAAGAATGAGGCATGGGATATAGTTGAGTTTCTAGCTAGAAAAAAATATGTTCGTAGAAAATGGTTTGCATTTTAAGAGAAAAATTTTAATGCAGAGGAAATGTGGAGAAATACAAATCTCAGTAAGTAGAAAAAGGTTATTCCCTAGTAGAGGGAATTGACTGGTGAGATTTTTCTCTTGTTGTTAAGTTAAATTCTATTAGATTTTATTTTATCTATTCTTGCTACTTTTGAGTCTTGAAGTGGAACAAATGGATGTGAGACAAAATTCCTATGGTGATCGGAAGAGAATCTACATGGAAGGCCCATGGGCTGTGGTGAAGGGAAGAAGTGCGTGATCTAAAGGGATCCGCAGATATGGTGCGAGATAAGTCACCTGGGATGTGGTACAGAATTTTTGACACATACATCCTTGGATTGGGATTTATTGAGGAAGCGGGGTTGATCGCGTTGTATATTCCAAGTAGGTTGGTATCACTTCATTTATGTAGTGTTGTATCTTTGATGACATGTTGTTGGTAGGAAATATGGATGTTATCAAGGAGGTGAAATCACAACTATCCTCCAAATTTGACATGAAGGGATGTCGGTGCTTCTAACTTCATTATGAGAATGGAGGTTAAAAGAGATCATGCAAAAAATAAACTTTGGTTGAATTAGAGAAGATATGTTGAGATGATATTGCAGAGGTTTAATATGCATGGAGTAAAATAGTCAAGGTTCCTATTCATATAGGTGTAAAGTTATCTGCCAGTCCGGTGTCCCAAGACACATGAAGAAGAAGAAGGGACATGTCCATGTTCCATATCTGATCTGAGTTGGAAGTTTGATGTATCACAATGAATACGTACTAGATTGGAAATTACACATGCAGTGGGAGCTTTGAGAAATTATATGTCAAAACCAGGGAAGGAGAATTGGACAACATTAAAGAGGGTCTTCAGGTATTTGTCTGGCACTACCAATTATGGATTGTGCTACCAAAAGGAAGACGAGTTGGAAAAAGTGGTGGACATACATGGATTTGTTGATGTAGCATTTGGAAATTTTGGAAGTCTGGATCATGAAGAAGATCTACGATGGGTATGTGTTTAACCTATTTGGAGGAACAATCGAGTTGGATGAGCAAAGATAGGTTATAGAGTGGCACTCTCAATATGAGAAGTTGAATACATGGAATCTACTCATGCGAGAAAGGGATAAATATAGTTATAGAGATTGTGTTTAGGTAATGGGTTGGTACAACCAATGATGTGATTAGATTGTGAGTCAAAGTGAAATATTCTTGGCAAACAACCCAACTTATCGTCGAAGAGACAAAGCATATTGATGTTCAATATCACTTTGTAGAGACATGGTTGAGAAAAAGGTGTTATTTGGAAAAGGTTTGACACTTTGAAGAATGTTAAAGATTCATTGACAAGTGCTGTGAGCACATAAAATTTCTCTGATTGTAGAGTAACAATGGGCATTTTTGCCCTCGATTGTTGACTATATTATTCCCTAGACCCCTGGATGCAAAAGAAACAACAAGTGGGAGGATGTTGGGTATGTGTTATATTCCTTGCATGTGTGTGTGTGTGAAACATCAGTTGACAAAGCTGCATCTGGCGATCCCTATGATGGATTCTCTTTGGTGTCGTAATGTATTTGAAGCTTCCTAGGGGGTCCCTAGGGGGGCCAGGTATGCCGGTTATCACATAGCATGATTGTTTTTTGAAGGTTTTTGCTATTTTAGCTTTTTCTAAATTAATCTCGGGGGCGGTTTTTGCTATTTTAGCGCTTTTCTAAATTAATCTCGGATTAAGGGATTATGGTTTTGGTATCTATGGAATACCTAAAAACATTGTATATATTGTATGGTGAATGGTGAAATTCGATATAATGAATATAAGAGAGGTTTTCCCCAGTTGAGGGTTTCCGGTATAAATCTCTGTGTACTATGTGTATGAGCCATTGATTAAATTATGTTTTGCTTAAGAATATATATGCATTGATTTACTTCACATGTTTAAAACTTACATAATCAAGCGATTGTATGACCTGAGTGGTATGATGTTAAACTATGCCTTAGTGTTGACTCCACTCATGTTCACATGGAAATCCCTGACAAACTCATTGATTCTTCTCTTGGTTCTAGTGGCCAACTGAACCGACCAAGACTTTTCATTTTTACATATCTTCAATTTAATTGTGTCAACCAATTTAGGATCTATATAACTATGACTAGATCCATAATCTATTAAAATAGCTATGTGTTGATTATCAGTTTTACCTTCCACCTGAACCATGTGGGATTAATAGTCTGCTTATATATTGTGCAAGGATGCATAAATACTTGGCACACTCCTATCGATGTCTTCCATTATATCAACTTATTTAATGTTATGCATTGTGTTGGGCTCTAAAGATGTCCTAAAAACAACCTTAGTCTGATATTAATTTATCAACCGAGGATTTGTCTTTTATTTCAAGAATGTCAGCAAAGTCTCTGCAGATAGTCATGGAGGTTTAAATCGTGTAGATAATTCAGCGAAAGCAAATCCGAGTCTATATAAATTACTGCAATAATCAAGTTCTTCACACATTCATTAAAAACTCTGAAACTAATAACTCACTCAACATAATTGTAATCTGATCAATAACACACCATGAATCAAAGCATTAATCAATTTACTGAATTCATTTATCTAAGAAACAATAATTTAATCTACAAAACACTTAATGAATCAATCTCTGAATGATGATTTGACCTTCTGAAAAAGAACAACGATCTACTGCATATTTAAGAAGGAACAACAAATGTGAATTAAATGAAAGGAACAACAAATGCGAATTTGATAAAAGGAACAACAAATGAAAAAAGAACAGTAAATGCGTAAATGAAAGGAATTCACAAACGATAAACTAACAACAACTGGAAATGGAACAACAATTGATAATCTTCAAATGAAACATATATTCTTTGCAAATGAACAACATAACCAATTCATAAAAGAATCAACACACTCACAAATTTATCTTAACTATTGCAAGGAAATTCAAATCACAAAACTAAAATAAAATTGATACAATTACAAATGAGACAATAACTCCTTCCGATTGGGCCCACGGTCTTCAAAAGATACTGCTACTAAAAACTCAGTATGTAGGGATGATCAAAACACTTGAAGCTTTCATTAACTCCATAACTGATAAATCATTTACAATGGATTGCTTTAGATAATGTCAACAATTAAGAGATCTGAATGTTTGGTTAAATTTCTTGGTTATCTCTCCATTGTTCACTATCCTCTATATATTACAATGAAATAAGTAAATTAAGATATCCTGAGGATCGAGAGATCCTCAGGATTGCTTTTACTATTTATGAAGATTACAAGATAAAGAGTCAATCTTCCTTTAAACTGTTTTGTGCCTGATTTCTTCGATCTTCAATGGACTGTGCATCTTCATGATCTTCTTAACTATCTTGAGTTAACAACAATTGTCCATTTTCTGCAATAAAATCAAAACAATTCAAACCAAAATTCAGAAAATATCTAATATCATTCAATAATATTTCTAAAAAGACTTTTTAACCATTTTCCTTCCTAATTACTTCAAATTAATCGAAAAGTCAACAAAGAATATATCACAAACCATAGTTATAAGGAGAATATTTGTACCTTTTTCTAAACTCAACATACCCCCGAGCTTACCCTTTTGCATGTCCTCATGCAACAAGAGAATTTACATGTAAAGCAGTGATAATAAAGGGAGGCGGGTATCTTCTCTAGGTCTTTGAAACCCATGCTTACCTTTAAGCTCTTCAAAAGCAACATCTTCCCTTTTCTTACGAATTTCATAATCAATTTGATAACCCTCTAGAGGATACCAAATAATGGGAGGATTGTACCTGCATCCAATCCAGGAAGGCCCTTAATCCATGATCATTCTGGTATACCTCTCTAATCTGAAAGTGGCTACGTGAAAATTTATGAAACCAAATGGTTTCTTGTTCTTGACTTCATTTGAAGAGACATTCCATCTTAATTTGGCAGTAGAAAGGGATTCTTATTTAATCTCTCTAAAATACTATAGACCTGAATGTACAACATGCCTATGGATAGGGGCTAAAGATTCCACAACCTTTCCCCTCTTCATGAATTCTCTGTGCTGCATAATGGTGTTAAAGGATTTAGGAGGCTTCCCTCTGATCCATAGGTCTAGTCCATTCTCCCTTTTCATGAAAACCTTATGTGCTTTATCCCACCTGGTTTGGCTTTTGGAAAAAGACAAGAATTCCTGAAATTGTATGTCCCCAGTGAAAGGATTGGGGTTCTCTTATCTGTTTTCTCCTAGAATGAAGTTGTGAACATATAGTTCACATAGAACGAATTGTACTCCATCCTCTTGTTCTTTAAAACACGAAACAAAATTAGAAACAATGGTGAACTCAGAAGGTGTGCCTTCCCTAATAGCTTTCACTTTCAATAATAGATAACATTCTAATAAAAATAGGGCATAATTAGTAGCAGGGGCTCTGCAAGCTAATATATTAGAATAAAGAGAGAAAATTTCTTTGATTTTCTCCAAAGATCCATTGAGTTGGCCCTGTACCATCTTCACCTTTTCTTTAGCTTTGCTGAGCTCAAAAAATGTCTCATTCTCAGTTGCTGACATGGCTCGAAGTTGTTTGACAACTTTCTGATGTTCTGACATTGTTACCATTTCACTTCTGCATTGAGTTAGGCTTTGTTGGGATTGTTCTAGTTTTGCTTCCAATATTTTAATAATGGCATCCTGTTCAGGGGAGTGAAATAATTATTCAGTATGAACAACTGTTTCTATTGTTGCTAGAGCCTTTGTTTGTGTTTCTATTTTAACTGTTTCCAAAAGAGCATGCAATTCTATTTGTGTTCCAACAAAATTGTTTTGAACTATTCTTCTGGGAAGTGGATTTCTTCCCTATACTCTAGCCCTCTTAGATTTCTTCTTCTTATGGGCTTTGTCAGTCTGTTCTAGATGCTCCCTAAGTTTTCTAATTGTTTATTTCAATATGATAACTTTTTGTTTTAATACTTTTATTTTCTTAACCCTTTTCCTCAATGTCTTGTTTTCATGTTTAAATTTTATGATTATGTCATTGCCTTTTCCTGTTGTTTATTCCTGTCTATGGGGAATTTCAAGGTATTCCCCACCTTGATGAACTGGTAACTACTTCCCTGTATCTTCTGGGTGATTTGGTTGTTTGAAAGGATGGTTCTCATTGAACTCGGGTTCTGGATGTTCTGTTCCTTCAGGATATGGCATCTCCATATCAGGAAGATCAAATACATGGTTTGAATGAGAAGAAGTTGGAGCTTGGGGTTCTCGAGACTTGTCTGTATTTTTAGTGAGTGATATCCATACATTTACGAATACTTGGGCCATCTCTTCTTCAGAACTTCTGAAGAAATCATCCTGTTGTTCTACAAGGGTTTTATGTGATGGTTGCTCTGTCTGTACAATTTCCTAGGTGCTTTCAGGTTGTACTCTCTTTTTACCCCTTCTTCTTTTTACAATGGAAGTTTTAGGAACATAAATTGTTCTCTGTCTCTTATTCTTTGATGTTACTACCTGTATTCTCTGAGTTTCTTCCAAATGAATGGGGTCTGCTTCCATTTCAGGTTGGGGTACTGGAATTTAAATTTGGGCATTATCTCCTTCTGTCCGGGTTGCCTCAATTCCCTATGGGGGAATTTCATGGTGGACTTCAGATTGCTCAATTTGTAGGGGCCTATTGAGCTCAATTAAGTCTCCCCAAGTTATTTGTGTATGGTTTAAGGCCCTGTTTAATATCAATTTTACTAACCCATGGTGACTAATTACATTGGTAGGGTCTTTGGCCTTCTGGGTCCTTCCAATGACTTCATGCAACATCGTGTTAAAAAGGAATGGTAAATTTATCACTGATCTTTGCTTTATTATTGCCAGTAGCTTGAGGTGGCGAGGCCTCACCACGTCGTATCTCCCATCGCATGTGATATATCTCTATATCACGCCTTCTAGCTCTCTCCATGGTTTGCTGAGAGCAGAGGGGTTGAGGCCTTTCCCCTTTTTGTCGAATTCTTCTCCTGGTTCCGCGAAGGACTCCACAACCTCCTTGAGTGATGTGTATTTCCCGGTCCACTGTGTTCCTTCATTTGGGAGGCTTGTTACCTTAGCTTTAATTGCATTAGTAACCAGTATTTGTATGCCTCGAATTACTGAGACTCCTCCCTGTAATTTTTGGAAAAATGCTAGTGCGACATTTACATCGAATCCCTATGGTCTGTTAAAGTATTGCGTCCATCCCAGACGATGTAAAATTTGACTTGCTTGGTCGGTTACTTGCAGAAATGCGGGCTCGTGACGGATTCTTTGACCACCCAAGTCTTCTGTAAACAAGTCAACACAACTATCATTCCCAACTGCAAACTTAGTTAGACCAGCCCATGAGAAAAAATGACTAGAAATGGTAAAAATTACAGAAAAACAATGGTATATAGAAATACAAATTTTCCCATTAATTGTAATCATTATGGTCTATCGATAATCATGTGGAATATCCACCCCATGATAAATGAAAAGGTCGAACTCAACTGTCGACATGTGTGAACGTAATGATGGCAGTCAGTCAAGTGAGGGATAATTACCACGCCGCCGCTGCTAGGAGAATGATCATTAATAACTTTCAAAAAACTTTAATGTTAATCATGAATGATAATCACACCTTTTGTGGGAAGTACAAGTTCAAATACCAATGTTGAAATATGTTAAGGAAGAACATTCCGAGTAGTCTAAATTTGTTCATGTTTTATAAATATTCCACATGTCATAACTTTGTTACTTTCCCTTGTGTTGAATATAACCATAATGATAGCCTTTTCTTTTAAGAAGGAAGTCTAGGAACAAAAAAAAAACATAGCATATAAAAAATAAACTTCCATACCACAGGTAGAGCCACTACTGTCAGCAGGTGTCCATAGCCTCGACATGGTTTCCTTTTAACCCATAGATGAGCCAATATCCTCAATAAATAGTTTGAATCATCTTTTCAAAAAAAGGCCACTATCCTGGTTTGGTAGCCAGATAACGACAATGACACTCACTGGATCGTAACCTAAGTGAACAAGCCGGCTCGTGATGAGACCTCTTGTCCTTTGACGCTAAATTCCAAAGTCCATTGCCCTGGTGTTGTAGCCATAGTGGGAATGTCACTTACGTTAATCTCTTATGATTGTGGTAGGTTGGCTCATGATGAGACCCCCTATCCTTTTTGGGAGAATGTTATTTTCTTTATTTATAATTATTTATTTTATTATTATTTCCCTTTTTTTTATTAGGCTTTATTAAGGGAGGCTCATCTACTCCTTAAGAGTGTGGGATGGCATAAGAAGTGTAAGAATGCCAAGTAAAAATGTGCCTTAGACTCCTTATTATGATGTGAAGACAAATTATCATTCAAGTGTATATATATATATATAGGGTAAATAAACAAATTATGGTGGTTAAGGATTATGAACAATATTAAGACAATTCGAAAAAATCAATCCATGAACAATTTGATAAGGTATGCTAGATATTCCTCAAAAAGAAAATGATAGATCGTTACCATGATGATTAGATGTAATGATGTTGAAAATTAGTTAGTGAAGCTCGTACCCAAAGGAGTGGCTAAACGTATCAGAAGGACATGTTGGTGAAAAATCGTTACTTTCAAAGGAAAGGAACAACCACAAAAAGAAACAACAACTGTTTCTTTCGAATGAATAACACTACCCAAAAAAAGGAACGACAATCATGACAAAGGGAATGTCAACTGTTACATTCGAATGGACGATACTACTCGCAAAAGGGAACAACAATCACAACAAAGGGAACAACAGTTGTTACATTCAAATGAACGACACTACTCGCAAATGGAACAACAATCGCAACAAAGGGAACAACAATTGTTACGTTCAAATGAATGACACTACCTGCAAAGGGAACATCAATCACAACAAAGGGAACAACAATTATTACGTTCAAATGAACAACACTACCCGCAAAGGGAACAACAATCACAACAAAGGGAATGAAAGTTGTTACTTTCGAATGAACGACAACGATGATGTTCAAATTTTAACCATCTAATTAAGTAATTGGATACCTCCTCCAGACATTTTTGTTTTAGCGAATCTAGGATTGATTATTCATCAACTAAATTCATTTAATTTTTACGGGTAGGTTTATTCAATGATCGAAGTATTGGATGGTTTGCTAGTGTCATGCATTCATTTTCTATTTACTACAACTGCACATTCTTTTAGTGTAGTAGCCCGAATTTTTGCTGCGGAACATGACATATTCATCTCCTGTGTAAAACACAATTTATATTCGATGGATCCTTCAAAGTGAGATAGTAGAAATTTGAAGTTTGAATAAGGAGCATAAAAGAGTGCTAATTATATTCATTACAATAATATTTTCTAGTTTTTATTCTTCAAAGCTCTTTATAGTGACTTTCCTAGAAAGCAAAAACCTAACAACTCAATCAAATCTTCAAATAAAACCATATACAATATGTACAGTACTGGAAAAACAACAATTTCATGGTGCTGAAGCTGTTGGGTTACCTTCCTAGCCAACTAAAATCTGAACAGTAGGATCATTACTTACTTCTTGGCAAAATGATTCTTTTGAAAGCGGCTGATGGTAGAGTCGTAGCCGATGTCCATTTACCAGAAAATGAGAACCAGACCCGTCGATGGTAACTAAAGTGACAATGCCTATGGAGATATTCGATGCATCTGAAGAGATGTGAAATGGTAATTTCCAGTTTGGTCCTCTCAACACCGGTGCTGTTAAAACCAACCTTTTGAGTTCTACAAATGCAACATCACACTAATCAGACCACTGAAATTCCACATTCCCAGTTAAAGCATGTAAATGTGTAGCTATCCTTGAAACATTTTCTATGAATCTGCGATAATATCCTGCACAACCAAGGAAACTACATACCTCAGTTTGTGTACGAGGCGTAGACAGATTAAGGATTACCTCTATTTTTATTGGGTCTACCTTGATTCCATTTGCAGAAACCTAGTGTCCTAGTACCACACCTTCAGTCATCATCATATGACATTTCTCATGACTCAAACATAGCCTTGTAGCAATGTATCGTTCCAATAACTTCTCCATATTTCTTAAAGCTTGATCAAAGCTAGTGCCATAAGGGGTAAAATCGTCCATGTAAACTTCAAGTCCTTCATTAATTAAATAAGAAAATATTCTTAAAATAACTCTCTAGAATGTGGTTGGATCATTACATAATCCAAAGGGAAATAATCGATATGCGAAGGTACCCTAGGGACATGTAAATGTAGTTTTATCCTGGTCTTCTGGAGCAATTTGAATCTGATTATAACTGTTGAAACCATCTAGGAAGGAGAAAAACTACTTCCTTGCTAAAGTGTCAAGGACCTGATCAATAAAAGGTAAGGGAAAGTGGTCCTTCTGGGTAGATTTATTGAGTTCTCTGTAGTCTACACAGATTCACGTCTTCCCATTATTTTTAGGGACGATTACTAGTGGAGAGACCCATCGACTGTCTGAGATAGGATATATGAAATCTACATCCAACAATTTCTGTAATTCTTCTTTATAAACATCCCTAAGATGAGGGTTTAATCTTCGTTGGGGTTGTTAGATGGGTCGGGCATATTTTTCAATATAGATATGATGTGTACATAGTTGGGGATCAATGCCCTTCATGTCGGGATACTGTTACACATCAAAATTACTCATTAGGATGAAGGCCTAGTGTTGTCATTACCAATGTCACAAGTGTCGCATTTCGCCTACAAGTGTCACAAATATCATATTGTTGTCTTGTCCATGTTGTGTCTCGGATGACATTATCAAGAACACATACAAGCCACCTTAAGATACTGGTTATGAAGAGGAGAATTCATTTGACAAAGAGTGCAAGTCTTTTGCCACTGAGAAAACCACTAAAAAATCAATTTTGGAAGGCAAAGCTCCCCTATACACTGTCAGGGAGTGCCAATGCCCCCTGACCTCCTTTGGGGGAGTGTTCCAATGCTCTATGCCCCATTCTAAGGGAGCATTGGCCTTTTTTGAACGAATCTTTGGATTGTTGAGAGAAATTAGGGAAGAATCCCTTCATATCTGGAGTTGGTTGGGTTTGGATCTGAGGACAAAGCTCGATCTTAGGGAATATCCACAACTAAAGGAGAAGAATCCTCAACTTATCCCAAGGATCTCTTAAGTGGTTAGGCTTCTCCAAGCCTATATAAGGAGGCCTCTTCATGGTGAAAGAAGAGAAAAAAATTAAACTTATGATCTCATAAGGGAGATATCATTGAAGCATCAACATTCGGTGTGGATTATTTGAGCAAGGGTTTGGACAAAGGGAGCTTGGTGAAGCTGCTGCACTACATCCATGGCTGTAAGAACCACTTTTTTTATCATTAATATAAATCTAGGCTTGACATGTTTCCTTTAAAGTTTGCGTACATTTCATGAACTTGTCTCTAGTAGATAGATCTGTTTTTGAGCTAATCTCAGTAGAATAGGAACTTTGTTGTGTCTTTATTTGTTCTACATGACTTATTGAAGAGCTTAATATTGAAGCTCAACTTGGACTGTGCGAGGAAAAATTCCATTAAAAAGGTACACTTTTCTTCTTCCTCTTCATACATTAGCTTAATTAGATCTAAAAGGAATGTCAGTGTCCACAATGGCATTTTCTGTCTTGGTCATAGGGGTCTAGTATCCAAGAGAGAATCCACTTGTCCGCAAGGGGATTTCTTTGTAACAGAAATTGGCGACTCCATTGGGGAGGGACCTTGATTTTTGTTTCCTTTCCTAGGTATTGTTTTGTCCTTTTCTCATTCTTTGACCTTCTCCATACCGTGTCTCTGATTCTTAGATTTGTTGATTGGCTCTTTATTTCGTCATATTTACTTTGATTGACTGAGTTTTCTTGAATTTTTTATTTTCTGGGCATTTTTCTGAACTTTAAGAGCCTAGCGCTCCCCTTCCTTTGCTACCAGAGTGCTGGCACTCCTTGTTTGTCTTACATAGAGCATTGGAACGCTCTGGTGCCCTTTACACCAGAGCGCTGCCCCCTTTTCTGTGAAAAATCTTCTAGGGTTTCATTCTCTGAGTTCATTTCTTGATTTTGGCACTTGCTCAGGAGTCTTACAACCTCAGTACATATTGGTCTTGGCATTAAAAACTCTTCTTTCTAAGAATTGATCACCTTTTGTTTGAAATTTTTATGTTTTTTCCTTACCTTGAAGTCACTGTTTGTCTTTGACGATTTAAAGTCAACTTACTGTTTTCTTCTCATTTATCTGATTGAGTGGAAGATTTTGTGAGGAAA
>SNQJ01S0024866.1:27216-89509 GCA_010110895.2 Picea sitchensis
TGCTCCCCTGTTGCGCTTGCTCTGTCCTCAATGTTTCCTGCTGGTTTCTGGACTCTCTCAGGACTCCAAACTTCTTTCCCTGTTTCAAATTTTGCTTGAAATGAAGGCTGGGATTTTTGTTTCCGAAGGTTTGGTCGTTGAGCAGCTGATTCAGACTTTGATATAATCTCGTCAATGTAAGTATTTCTTCCTCCTCTTCCTCTGCCCCTTCCACGTGTAGGGTCAATATCTTTGGGGTCTCCGCGTCCTCTCATGCAATCTTTGTATAAGTGATTTTGAAATATATAATTACCTTCCCCGGCAACGGCGCCAAAATGTTGGTCACTATAATTGCTTATTTGATTTAAACAATCAAGTGCTACATAAATTGTCAACCCAGGGAAGTCTGTTATTTCAAAGGTAACCACGCACTATATATGCTCAATTTTAAAGGCAACCTAGAGTTGTAGTAAAGGAAACTATATTAATCACACTTGTCTTGAATGAACTGAAGTTCTAACTTGAATTACAGAAAATCAATCTACCTATTGCAGAGCTCAAAGCTTAAAGAAATGATTAATTGAAGAATCCTGGATTACATTAAAATAACAACAAGATACTGCAACAGAAAAGACCAACTATTATGTAATCAGAGAACATGACCCTATTCCCAAAGCAGGAATCTTCAACACCTGTTTCCGAACATCATAATTCATGAACTCATTGCTTAACTGAAATAATTGATATGCATTCTAAAGGCTATCTACCTCTTAACAGAGAACAGGACCCTAATTCCTTCCCAAAGCATGAACCTTCATCACCAGTCTCTGATTAACACACTCATGGAAATAATTGAAGGCTAACTATTTATAACAGAGGAAAGGACCCTAATTCCTTCCCAAAGCGGGAACCTTCAGCACCAGTCTTTGATTAGCACACTCATGGAAATAATTGAAGGCTAACTATTTCTAACATAGGACAGGACCCTAATTCCTTCCCAAAGTAGGAACCTTCAGCACCAGTCTTTGATTAGCACACTCATGGAAATAATTGCAGGCTAACTATTTCTAACAGAGAACATGACCCTAATTCCTTCCCAAAGTACGAACCTTCAGCACCAGTCTCTGATTAGCAAGCTTTCATAAATTCACCACACATGATTGCTAACTAAAATGATTAACAGTTACCCAAGCATGAACCGCATGAAAACAATGTAACGTTCAGTAAAGTAGAGTTCTTAACAAAACAGAGTTCAGTAGTGTTTCAACAAAGCAGAATTCATTAAAGTAGTGTTTCAGCAAGACATAAATTAATCAAGGCATAAACAAAGATCACACTAACACACTATAAAACTAACGTGTGAATCTTGTGAAGAAGGTGGGCCCTCCCTTCTCACAAGATTCCCCTGAAACGAAGAGGCTAGAGAAGGATGCTCAAAACAGTCTTTTATTCATCTATCAATGTATCATATTACAATCTGGAATGAAATACGTCCCTCTCTGTAAAACCTTCTTAGTACAAAAAAAAACCAGAGTGTCCCTCGAATGATGATTTCCTCTTATTTAAAGAGGAGAATCCCTTCGATACAATTGATCAAAAATTACAGGTGTATATCTGAGTCTTATTCTTAGTCAGATTGACTTTCTAAACTGGAATAGAATATCCTAGTCTCCCGCAACAGAATGCTATTATGAGTGTTGAGTGAGGTGTTGTTGTTACGGATGGAGTAACAACTCTTTGTTTTGTATGTTGTTTTGGCATCGCAAATCGCGGGTTGTTTCAGCCATAGGATTTTTGTTCTGACTGTTTCAGCACTTCTCAGGCAGCAATGATGGTTGATGCTTGGCTCACGGTGCAGTTGTTGTAGTCAATCTGTGTGAGTTTTTGTTGACCACGGACTGTGTAACGACTTCCTCTGTGTTTCAGCATTGTTGACCATGGACTGTGTAACAGCTTCCTCTATGTTTCAACATCGTCAACCATGGACTGTGTAACAACTTCCTTTGTGTTTTAGCGTCATTGACCATGGATTGTGTAACAGCTTCTGTGTTTCAACATCATTGACCATGGAATGTGTAACAACTTCTGTGAGTTGTTGTTTCAACAACAGGTCTCAAATGATAATCTGCAGTTTGAACTGTTTCAACACTTATACATTTCTAATCAATGGTTAAGTACGCGAGTGATGTAAAATTATATGCAAAACAGATTAAACATATAGTAAAGAGAAGAGATGTTGTATACCTTTGGAAAGATAGGATAAAGTGATAATATGAGTTTAAATGTGAGTGAAACACGAGTGTAATAGTGGCAAAAAGTATGGGCAAAAAGGTACATTGTGTGGTCCTAACAGAGGTAGAAAGTGAGTGTGTTAAAGTGTGGGAGGGAGAGACAAGAAGACATAGAGGGGGGATAAAAAGAGTGTTTAAGAGAGTGTGGGAGGGAGAGAGAGAAAGAGATAGAGGGGGGATAGAAATTGTGTGTGCAAGAGTGTGGGAGGGAGAGAGAGGAAGACAAAGAGGGGAGGTAGAGGGTTAGTGTGTTAAGAGTGTGGAAGGGAGATAGAGGAAGACATATAGGGGGGTAGAATGTATATGTGGAAGGGATAGAGAGAAAGACATAGAAGGGAAGTAGAGAGATTGTGTGAGAGGGAGAGAGAGGAAAATAGAGAGTGGGGTAGAGAGAAAGGTAAACGTAGGAGAGAGGGGTAGATGTAGGAGATATAAAGGAGAGATAGAGAGAGAATGAGAGGAAGGGGGGAATACAGAGGGAGATGAAGAGGGGGAATAGAGAGAGAAAGAGTGGTAGAGAGAGTGAGACTAGGAATAACAATGAGGAGGGGGAGAGAGAGAGAGGAATATGGGGAAGATATAGAATGAGTGGGTGTGAGAATATGAGGCATGTCAGGGTAAGGTGTATTTCTAGGTCTTTCCATGCCTTGTGATGTCTAAGTATTTCCATGTCTAGGTCTTACCATGTATAGGAGTGTGAGGGAGAGAGGGAGATAGATAAGGCTCGTAGAGAGGGAGAGTGAGAGGGAGATAGAGAAGGGGGGGGTAGATATAGGAGACAAAGGAGAGAGATAGAGAAGAAAATGGTTCATAAGAGTGTGTGCGTGTTCGTAGAGTGTGTGCACTCCTAGGAACATGTGCGTGCTTCTAGAACACATGCACACTCTTAAGAACACACACGTGTTTTTTGGAATTCAAATTTTTGGGTGAGATTGACAAGGTTTATGTTGACTTAGTTGGCTCAAAGTTAGGTTCAAAATGACAAAACTAGTGGTTCAGTCTGCAAATTGATAAAAACTTTAATTTATGTGAATAATCTATATATATGTCTTTGACACTATTTTTCTATAGGCTAACCAATTCAATTGTTGACGAAACTATATACATAGATAGAGTCGGTTGTGCTTATTATATTTATATATATATATATATACATCCGAATTTGTCATACATAAAGAGAAATTATGTTTTTTGAGGTAATTTTTTTTAAATTAAAAAACCCAAAAGAAAATTTGGTTTTGCAATAATTAATGAGTAACAAAAGTATTCTATAACTACTATTCCAATTTTAGCTTGAACTAAACCATGGATTTTCTTAATATCAATATGTGATCAATTTAATTAAATTTAACACTACAATTTTACCCCATTTCAATTTTTTTATATACATTTCGATTTGAGATACCTTCACGAGGGTATATATTCTAGCATATACAACCTTAACCAATCTATCTATTGGTTGTGGAGAATTAGAGTATGTGAACATAGAGTGTGCTCACTCACAAATGAAACCTCCCCAATGACATATTTCATTAAACCTTCCTTTTCCTTTCATTATCTTCAGAACCCCTTCCTCACCGTGCTCCATCTACGCCACTTAATGTAAGCACCACCTCTTCTTTATCATTAGCAATACCCAAAACGGTGTTGTTGGCTATTACATGGCCACAACTGTTTTTATTATCTGGCATCTCCACCACTCGATTGACTTTCCCAACCTAGAAAGTAGGGATAGACTTAAGTCCACTCTGAACACATAACCAAATCACATTCAACTTGGAAGGAAGAGCTAGAGGAAGGGTCATTTTTTTTAGATGAAAAGCGGAATTGGAAGAGAAGATTGCTCCCAAGTTAGCCTATTCTGTTCTGGAAGAATTAATGGAAGAGTTGAATGCATTAATTTTCTAATAAAGAATAAATGGAAGAGTTAGATGCATTAATAGTCTAATATTCTTGTCCTGTTGGCAAGATCCAGTGTTTAGAGCTAATGGTTTAAACTCTTTTCATTTTTTAATCCGGCCTCATTAAATTTTAAATCTTATTATGAGTAGAGGTATTAACAAGTTTCTTTCGACATGGTATACACTTTCGTTCTCCTTTCCTTTCATCGTGTGCTGCAACTTCAACGACCAGATATATGAATTCACTAAGGCATAGCGGTCATTTCTAATCCACTTAGACTTATCGCTTATGAATTTACCAATGGGTAGCGGTCGTTTCTAATCAACGTGACCTTAGGCTTATCCCTTATGAATTTACCAACGCGTAGTGGCCATTTTTAAATTGAAGAAAAAAGCTGTAAGATGGTCCTTTCGAACAGCTCGTCAGAGGCCTCCTCTGTCAGAGATATGAAGCTTGACTATTAGAATCTTGTCTCATGCACTGTTGCCTCTTACCATCTGGTCTTCTGGTTTCTGCTACTCTCGATAGAACCAATATCGTCGGGTTAATTTCTTTACTCTGTCCAAACTATGAACCCCACCACTTGAAGTCCACTAGGATTTTGTAGTTTTATGTGAACCCTATAGCCAACTTTCTACGATCCTCCACACCTACAACTTCCCTATAGAAGCCTCCTGCCTTTGCGGGACTTACTACCAGTGCATGAGACAAGATTCTAATAGTCAAGATTCATATCTCTGATAGAGGAGGCCTCTGACGAGATGTTCGAAAGAACCAGCTTACAAATGGTATCAAAGCCATATGACTTTCTTTCACCCTGGGTATGATATCAGACTCATCGATTTGATAAAGCTATTCTCTCTGTTTATAGTCTGTGTGATTTCTTTTCTATGTGTATTTAGAATCTAGTGCCGTATCAAGAGTCTCGGGCCCTTTAAAGGCAGGGTTTCCACTCTTGCAACACACTTCTGAGGCCGTATCAATAGTCTCGGGCTCTTTAAAGGAAGAGTTTCCACTACTGCGACCTCCTGACAGAATTACTAGTTTATGCCTCAGCAGTCGGCGAGGAGCATGTCTAATCTTCTTTCGAGAAGACATAAGACTAAACGCCCTGCTTTCCTGTGAAGAAATAGTAAATTCTACTATTATGGATTCTAGAACAATGTCATTTAGAGAAGTAAGAAATGTTGAAGAACAAAGTACTTCTGAACTTGATTCTATAAATAGTTTAGAGTCTATGTTTGCATTCAATAGATCCCAAAGTATAAACCATGCCAGTATAGAAGAAATATAAACTCATCCCCAAGCAGCATGGAAATTACCTCAAATTTCCCCCAATCGTGTGTATCAAGATCTGAATATGTTTCACCTTAAAGCTGTAACGAGGGTAATTGTGAAAGAGTCTATAAGCATAATACAACAAAATAGTGATGTCAGTCAAACAATTTCATTAATAAATGCTAAGAAAATCCAAAAGGAAACCAAGAGACATGGAACAAATTATCTTCATTTTGGATGCATTAGAATTGGAATCAGCCCGCTTGTGCACAAAGGAATAGACTCTTATGTTTTATGCACAGTAAGGGATATGGCCCATAACAAATTTACTGATTCCTTGATTGGTGGAATAGTCTCCCCTCTCTCTAATGGGCCTGTCTCTTTTGACTGTTACCCAAATTTCTCTCATTATACTTTTGATGAAAACATTGAAAATATTTTGAAACTCCAAATTAGGACGACTGGATTTGACATGTGCGCTACCAGGACAAATATATCTATTCAAATTAGGGGATTCTTTAGACATACTAATACCCTGTTCCCTACATTATTACATACCCCTAGTAAATAATCTCAATCCAGTACTCTAGTATTAATAGACCCTCTGAACCAAAAAATGGAGCATCAATTGATCAAATGGGAAAATCTATCTTTCCCCACTGACTGGGTTATTGATACTCCCAGAACACCGATTCCAAGATCCATCACCTCTGCTCAAATAAATGAAACCGCCAATTCTGCAGTTATTTCTTTTCCTCAAAGAAACTTTTCTAAACCAGTTTCTTATACAAAAAATAATCTGAGTTCATCATTCCCTTCTTCATCCTTTTGCTTACATGCCTCACTCCAGTCCTTGGCAAATCAAGTTGGCCAAATTCCATTTGGAGTAAAATGCTTTGATTGTGGAGAACTTATCACTTTCTCCACTCTTTCTGCATTCAAAGAAAACGAAAGAGTCCAGTTTGAACATGCAAACCACAATCCTAAGACAAACCTACCTCCACCTAATTCTACTGCAAAAGATCAGTGCCCTCATCCCCAGTGCTCTGACATTCCTTTTCCACATGAATCTCATGTCTCAGTTATCCAAGATAATTCCTGTACAGAAATAAATCAGAGAAGACAAGCATATCTTCCTGAGGACATAAGGAGACCCTCCTCTCCAGAAATCAAAAAATTCTTATCACTATACAAAGGATGCAGAAAAGATACAGCAAAAAATGAATGGATGAAGGAGATGCTTAATTGGGATTTATTCACCCATCCAAAAGCCCAAGATTTTGCCAAAAATACTTCCAATCAACAAAAGATCAAAATAAGTAATGAATGGAAAAAGTTCATGAATTCCCAGGAAATGTTCATTTATTTGTATGAGTGGAATTCCTTCTATGAAAACCCAAGAAGATCCTATTCAAGGCCTTTAATTCCTCAAAAAGAAGAACCCATTTGTTGTCCTGACCAAACTCTTTCTGTATCAGACATTGGAAGAGAGATTAACAGACTAAAAAGAACTATCAAAGTTCAGAAAGAAAACTCTGGACAGGAAAAGGAGAATCAAGAACAGATTCTTCAGATAGAACATCAGAAATTTCATATTCTGATTGATTTGAAAATACAATGGATGCCTTTCAAAATAAAAACATTGATAGATACAGGGTCAGATTTGAACATGCTACACAAGGATATTATTCCTGTATCCTTACGGAAAAATATTCAAGCTTTGGTTGTCGGATTAGGAAATATCCCAAATGACATCTCATTCCAGATTCCAGAAGCGGTCCTTTGCTTTCAGGATTATTGTTTAAAATTGAAATTTCTCTTGGCAGACATTCCTATTGCCTGCATCCTTGGCACCCCTTTTCTTGCAGCAGTAGCACCACATGGATCGACAATGGTGACTCTAGACAAACCAGGATACTTTATTAGTATTCCTTCCCCAAAAGGGAAAGTTATTATAAAACTTCCTTTTTTTTTACCCCATGAATATTAGACATGGTTCAGTTGACCATAACAAAAAGCCTAAAAATAGAAGAACTGAAATATTTCCAATCTGGGGTAAGAATCAAAGATCAGCTAAAGAAAAAAAAAATCCAAGAAAAGATTTCTCTGTTGAAACAATAATTTATTGATATAGTCTGCTTAGAGAACCCTACAACTTTTTGGAATCAAATAAAGCATGAAGTTTCCCTTCCTTACAAAGAAGAATATCAAGGGAAAATTTGTAAGAGTAGGGCTATACCTATGAATGAAGAATATAAAAAACTATGTGCAGAAGAAATCAAGGATTTACTTAGTAAAGATCTTATCAGATAATCTACTAGTCCATGGAACTGCTATGGATTCTATGTCAATAAACATTCAGAACATATACGAGGAGTTCCTAGACTAGTAGTAAATTACGAGCCCTTAAATAAGGTATTGGCTAATGATAAATATCCAATCCCAAATAAAAGTAGTCGTGTCACCCGAATTGCAAGAGCTAAGATTTTTTCAAAATTTGATTTAAAATCAAGATTTTGGCAGGTTGCAGTCAAAGAAGAAGATAAGTTCAAAACTGCCTACAATGTCCCTGCTGGACATTATGAGTGGAATGTAATGCCTTTGGGCCTAAAAAATGCACCTGCCAAATTTCAGAGAGTAATGGACGATACCCTTAAGCCATATTTTGACTGGCTTATTGTCTACATTGACGACATACTTGTATTTTCTTCATCCCTAGAACAACACTCCAAACAATTGAAGAAACTTTTGCAAGTAGTCAAGCAAGTAGGCCTAGTTTTTTCTAAAAAGAAAATCGAGCTATTCAAGACTGAAATTAAATTTCTAGGGCATACCATTGATAATGGGAAACTAATTCTACAAACTCATGCTATGGAATTTGCAAACAAATTCCCTGATAAGATTCTTGACAAGACACAACTACAAAGATTTATGGTCAGCTTGAATTATATTAGCCATTTCTACAAGAAATGTGCACAAGACAGAAAACTTCTAAATAAAATATTGAAGAAAGATCCAAGTCCATGGATAGAAGCCCATACTCAAGCTGTGAAAAATATTAAAGCCAAAACCAAGAATCTTCCTATTCTTCATATTTATGTTGATGACCTCCCCAAAATTGTTGAAATAGATGCAAGTAACATTGGTTGGGGAGCAGTACTCAAACAGGTAAGAGACAAAGGAAAAGAAGAGATTATTCAATTTACCTCAAGGTTATGGCAAGCAACAAAAAAGAATTATTCTGCTCTAGAAAAGAAATTAAAGCTGCATTAAATGCCATACAAAAATTTGAAATCTATTTGATATATAAAAAGTTCTTATTAAGAACTGATGCAGCGGCCATGAATAAAGTTCTCAACAAAGACTTGAAGTCTCCCAGTGATTCTAAGTTTGCTAGATGGCAGGCTTTATTTAGCAACTTCGATTTCACTATTGAACACATTAAGGGATCACACAACTCTATACCAGACTTCTTGAGCAGAGAACATCTTCAAAGTTTTTTCCTGTTAATTTCTGTACAACTAAGGAATGGCATAGAAACAATAGTTAATATTCCCGACTCTTTGAACTAGCAGTCTTATGCAGCAGATTGGGTACCCCATTGGTAGTTAAGAAGAACAAATATTTTATCTCAGACAACCCATTTGTCATATTACAACTTGGTACCTGAAGTAAGAGGAAGAAGGGTCTCAAATGTTCTAGCCCCCATAATATCAAGAACAAATGAAAGGGTAGTTGAAGCACAAAATGCTCTAACATAATTATTTCATGATCTTATTCTGGTATGGGATATAAGGGATAATATAGGGCATAACTAGCAATACTTTTTCTTAAATAGGCCCAGATTATTCTTCCATTGGCCTGAAAGAAATCCTAATATTATCTTCCCTGAGACCGGATTCAACTATATTGAATATAAAGAATAATGGTGGAACTTCATTCAACAAGAAGAATTCCTCACTCTAGTCAAGTTTGGAAATGTTAACACTGCAACATCTGGAAGGCCACCGCTTTGGTTAGCAGATTGGTGGAAAGACTTTGGGTTGAACAAAGGAGAAATCGACCCAGAAATCTTAAATTCCTTCACTCCTTTATCATCAGTACAAGATATTTTCCTACAAGGGCCTAATGATGGAGAATTATTGCGTTCATGTATCCTTAATCATTTTCAATGGGCTGTTAAAACAAAAACTATTGTACAAATCCTAAACGGACAACCTTTTATAGCACGAAAAATGTATACTAAATGTTGGGATACTCTCAACTACCTAGAAAGATTCTCCAGATTTCTTGAAAATGATTAATCATAATCTCCAATCGGTTTCCATGGGTTGACATAACCAACTCCACAGTGTAATTATGGGAATTCATGTCTAAATGGCCGACAGTGGTGCCATTCAGGTTTAGTGGGTTACCCTAATCAACCTCCACTATGTAATTATTGACCTTTTGTAATAATGAGAATCTTGGAAACTCGGAGCACTTCTCTAAGTTTTGGTGCGGTTTGACCGACATTTCCAAGATGCTCTAGTTTATGTCATATTAGTCTGTCCTCTGGTCGGGGAATCTTGCATGACTACCCCGTTAGACCTACTGTTCCATCTACTTTCGGTGGATATGAAATAAATCTATGATTTGGTCAAAGGATCTTGCACGATCTCTACTGCCAAGTCCTAAAAGTAAAGATTCAGTGGAAGACACATAGGGCCACTTGTCTATTCAAGTCTTTTCTTCATGATGAATCTTCCTTCACAAATTTGTATAAATGAAGGATGAGATATCATTCTCGGGCATTCGCATTTGAGGTAGTCAGTCAGTCCGAGTGTCTAAGCTTCCCTTCTGTCTAAAGCTTCGTGTCTTTCTTTGAGTCCAGAGCTTGTAATTAAGTTTGGTGAGAAAAGAGCATACTGCTCTCAGTCTGTGCATCTGGCACAAAGCTTGTAATACCCATGGGTTATGCTTTGATTTAATATAATACAAGACTTCCAGATATATGTGTTTATTTCTGAAGTTTTGCTCATTGTCTCTGTAACATGCACTCATTATGATCTTGCTTGTTTGTCTGTATTTGCACTCGATGTTCCTTAGTACTGTCTGATATAGTTCACTCATCTAGATAATAAGGTTCACAGGTAGTCTGGTAAAAAGTGATGGTCGAGCATTGGTAGTAAGTCGCGCAAAGGCAGGAGGCTTCTATAGGGCACTGGTAGGTGCAGAGGATTGCGAAAATCTGGCTATAGGGTTCACATAAAAATGCAAAAGCCTGGTGGACTCCAGGTGGTGGGGTTCATAGCTCGGAAAGAGTAAAGCAGTTAACCCAACGATATTGATTCTGTCGAGAGTAGCAGAAACGAGAAGACTAGATGGAAAAAGGCGACAGTGCATGAGACAAGATTCTAATATTCAAGCTTCATATCTCTGACAGAGGAGGCCTCTGACGAGTTGTTCGAAAGGACCAGCTTACAAATGGTATCAGAGCCATAAGAGTTTCTTTCGCCCTGGGTATGATATCAGACTCTTCGATCTGATAAAGATATTCGCTCTGTTTATAGTCTGTGTGATTTCTTTTCTATGTTTATTTAGAATCCAGTGCCGTATCAAGAGTCTCGGGCCCTTTAAAGGTAGGGTTTCCACTCTTGCGACACACTTTCGAGGTCGTATCAGTAGTCTCGGGCTCTTTAAAGGTATAGTTTCCACTACTGCGATCTCCTGACAGAATTACTAGTTTCTACCTGAGTAGTCGGCCATGAGCCTGTCTAATCTTCTTTCGGGAAAACATAAGACTAAACGCCCTGCTTTCCTGTGCAGAAATAGTAAATTCTACTATTATGGATTCTAGAACAATGTCATTTAGAGAAGTAAGAAATGTTGAAGAACAGAGTACTTCTGAACCTGATTCTATAAATAGTTTAGAGTCAATGTTTGCATTCAATAGATCCCAAAGTATAAACCATGCTAGTATAGAAGAAATAGAAACTCAGCCCCAAGCAACATGGAAATTACCTCAAATTTCCCCCAACCGTGTGTATCAAGATTTGAATATCTTTCACCTTAAAGATGTAACGAGGGTAATTGTGAAAGAGTCCATAAGCAGAATCCAACAAAATAGTGATGTCAGTCAAACAATTTCACTAATAAATGCTAAGGAAATCCAAAAGGAAGCCAAGAGACATGAAACAAATTATCTTCATTTTGGATGCATTAGAATTGGAATCAGCCTGCTTGTGCACAAAGGAATAGACTCTTATGTTTTATGCACAGTAAGGGATATGACCCATAACAAATTTACTGATTCCTTGATTGGTGGAATAGTCATCCCTCTCTATAATGGGCCTATCTATTTTGACTGTTACCCACATTTCTCTGCTTATACTTTTGATGAAAACATTGAAAATATTCTAAAACTCCAAATTAGGATGACTGGATTTGACATGTGCCCTACCAGGACAAATATATCTATTCAAATTAGGGGATTCTTTAGACATACTAATACCTTTTTCCCTGCAGTATTACATACCCCTAGTAAAGAATCTCAATCCAGTACTCTAGTATTAACAGACCCTCTGAACCAAAAAATGGAGCATTAATTGATCAAATGGGAAAATATATCTTTCCCCACTGACTGGGTTATTGATACTCCCAGAACACCGATTCCAAGATCCATCACCTCTGCTCAAATAAAGGAAATTGCCAATTCTACAGTTATTTCTTTTCCTCAAAGAAATTTTTCTAAACCAGTTTCTTATACAAAAAATAATTTGAGTTACACATTCCCTTCTTCATCCTTTTGCTTACATGCCTCACTCCAGTCCTTGGCAAATCAAGTTGGCCAAATTATTGCAGTAAAATGCTTTGATTGTGAAGAACTTATCACTTTCTCCACTCTTTCTGCATTCAAAGAAAATGAAAGAGTCCAGTTTGAACATGCAAACCACAATCCTAGGACAAACCTACCTCCACCTAATTCTACTGCAAAAGATCAGTGCCCTCATCCCCAGTGCTCTGACATTCCTTTTCCACGTGACTCTCATGTATTAGTTATCCAATACAATCCCTGTACAGAAATAAATCAAAGAATACAAGCATATATTCTTGAGGACATAAGGAGACCCTCCTCTCCAGAAATCGAAAAATTCTTATCACTATACAAAGGATGCAGAAAAGATACAGCTAACAATGAATGGATGAAGAAGAAGATTAATTGGGATTTATTCACCCATCCAAAAGCTCAAGATTTTTCCAAAAATACTTCCAATCAACAAAAGATCAAACAAAGTAATGAATGGAAAAAGTTCATGAATTCCCAGGAAATGTTCATTTCTTTCTATGAGTGGAATTCCTTCTATGAAAACCCAAGAAGATCCTGTTCAAGGCCTTTAATTCCTCAAAAAGAAGAACCCATTTTCTATCCTGTCCAAACTCTTTCTGTATTAGAAATTGGAAGAGAGATTAACAGACTAAAAAGAACTATCAGCGTTCAGAAAGAAAACTCTGGACAGGAAAAGGAGAATCAAGAACAAAGTCTTTAGATAGAACATCAGAAATTTCATATTCTGATTGATTTGAAAATACAAGGGATGCCTTTCAAATTAAAAACGTTGATAGATACAGGGTCGGATTTGAACATGATACACAAGGATATTCTTCATGTATCCTTATGGCAAAAGACTCAAGCTTTGGTTGTCGGATTAGGAAATATCCCAAATGACATCTCATTCCAGATTCCAGAAGCGATCCTTTGCTTTCAGGATTATTGTTTAAAATTGAAATTTCTCTTGGGTAGACATTCCTATTGCCTGCATCCCTGGCACCCCTTTTCTTGCAGTAGTAGCACCACATGGCTCGACAATGGTGACTCCAAACAAACCAGGATACTTTATTAGTATTCCTTCCCCAAAAGGGAAAGTTATTATAAAACTTCATTTTGTTTCTACCCCATGAATCTCAGACATGGTTCAGTTGACCATAATCAAAAGCCTGAAAATAGAAGAACTGAAAGATTTCCAATCTGGGGTAAGAATCAAAGATCAGCTAAAGAAAAAACAAATCCAAGAAAATATTTCTCTGTTGAAACAAGAATTTATTGATACAGTCTGCTTAGAGAACCCTACAAATTTTTGGAAGCAAAGAATGCATGAAGTTTCCCTTCCTTACAAAGAAGAATATCAAGGGAAACTTTGTAAGAGTAGGGCTATACCTATGAATGAAGAATATAAAAAACTATGTGCAGAAGAAATCAAGGGTTTACTTAGTAAAGATCTTATCAGAGAATGTACTAGTCCATGGAACTGCTATGGAGTCTATGTCAATAAACATTCAGAATAGATAAGAGGAGTTCCTAGAATAGTAGTAAATTACAAGCCCTTAAATAAGGTATTGGTTGATGATACATATCCAATCCCAAATAAAAGTAGTCTTGTCACCCGAATTGCAGGAGCTAAGAATTTTTCAAAATTTGATTTAAAATCAGGATTTTGGCAGGTTGCAGTCAAAGAAGAAGATAAGTTCAAAACTGCCTTCAATGTCCCTGCTGGACATTATGAGTGGAATGTAATGCCTTTTGGCCTAAAAAATGCACCCTCCAAATTTTAGAGAGTAATGGATGATACCCTAAAGCCATATTTTGACTGGATTATTGTCTACATTGATGACATACTTGTATTTTCTTCGTCCCTAGAACAACACTTCAAACATCTGAAGAAACTTTTGCAAGTAGTCAAGCGAGCAGGCCTAGTTTTTTCTAAAAAGAAAATTGAGCTATTCAAGACTGAAATTAAATTTCTAGGCCATACCATTGATAATGGGAAACTAACTCTGCAAACTCATGCTATGGAATTTTCAGACAAATTCCCTGATAAGATTCTTGACAAGACACAGCTACAAAGATTTCTGGGCAGCTTGAATTATATTATCCATTTCTACAAGAAATGTGCACAAGATAGAAAAATTCTAAATGAAATATTGAAGAAAGATCTAAGTCCATGGACAGAATCCCATACTGAACCTATGAAAAATATTAAAGCCAAAACCAAGAATCTTCCTATTCTTCATATTTCTGATGACGACCTCCCCAAAATTGTTGAAACAGATGCAAGTAACATCGGTTGGGGAGCAGTACTCAAACAGGTAAGAGACAAAGGAAAATAAGAGATTATTCAATTTGGCTCAGGGTTATGGCAAGCAGCAGAAAATAATTATTCTTCTCTAGAAAAAGAAATTAAAGCTGCATTAAATGCCATACAAAAATTTGAAATCTATTTGATATATAAAAAGTTCTTATTAAGAACTGATGCAACAACCATGAATAAAGTTCTCAACAAAGACTTGAAGTCTCCTGGTGATTCTAAGTTTGCTAGATGCCAGGCTTTATTTAGCAACTTTGATTTCACTATTGAACACATTAAGGGATCACACAACTCTATACCAGACTTCTTGAGCAGAGAACATCTTCAAAGTTTCTACTTGTTAATTTCTATACAGCTAAGGAATGGCATAGAAACAATAGTTAATATTCCTTACTCTTTGAACTGGCAGTCTTATGCAGAAGATTGGGTACCCCATTGGGAGTTAAGAAGCACAAATATTCTATCTCAGACAACCCATCTTTCATATTCCAACTTGGTACCTGAAGTAAGAGGAAGAAGGGTCTCAAATGTTCTAGCCCCCATAATTTCAAGAACAAATGAAAGGGCAGTTGAAGCACAAAATGCTCTAACATAATTATTTCATGATATTATTCTGGTATTGGATATAAGGGATAATATAGGGCATAACCAGCAATACTTTTGCTTAAATAGGCCCAAATTATTGTTCCATTGGCCTGAAAGAAATCCTAATATTATCTTCCTTGAGACCGGCTTCAACTATATTGAATATAAAGAATAATGGTGGAACTTCATTCAGCAAGAAGAATTCCTCACTCTAGTCAAGTTTGGAAATGTTAACACTGCAACATCTGGAAGGCCACCGCTTTGGTTAGCAGATTGGTGGAAAAAATTTGGGTTGAACAAAGGAGCAATCGACTCAGGAATCTTAAATTCCTTCACTCCTTTATCATCAGTACAAGATCTTTTCCTACAAGGGCCTAATGATGGAGAATTATTGCGTTCATTTATCCTTAATCATTTTCAATGGGTTGTTAAAACAAAAACTATTGTACAAATCCTAAATGGACATCCTTTTATAGCACGGAAAATTTATACTAAATGTTGGGATACTCTCAACTATCTAGAAAGATTCTCCGGATTTCTTGAAAATGATTAATCATAATCTCCTATCGGTTTCTGTGGGTTGACGTAACCAACTCCACAGTGTAATTATGGGAATTCATGTCTAAATGGCCGACAATGGCACCATTCGGGTTTAGTGGGTTACCGTAATCAACCTCCACTATGTAATTATTGACCTTTTGTAATAATGAGAATCTTGGAAACTCGGAGCACTTCTCCGAGTTTTGGTGTGGTTTGACCCACATTTCCAAGATTCTCTAGTTTATGTCATATTAGTTTGTCCTCTGGTCAGGGAATCTTGCATGACTACCCCATCAGACCTACTGTTCCATATACTTTCGGTGGATATGAAATAAATCTATGATTTGGTCGGAGGATCTTGCATGATCTCTACCGCTAAGTCCTACAAGTAAAGATTCAGTGGAAAACACATAGGGCCACTTGTCTATTCGAGTATTTTCTTCATGATGACTCTTCCTTCACAAATTTGTATAAAGGAAGGATGAGAGCTCATTCTCGGGCATTCGCATTTGAGTTTGTCAATCAGTTCGAGTCTCTAAGCTTCCCTTTTGTCTGAAGCTTCGTTTCTTTCTTTGAGTCCAGAGTCTGTAATTAAGTTTGGTGAGCGAAGAGCATACTGCTCTTAGTCTGTGCATCTGTCACAAATCTTGTAATACCCGTGGGTTATGCTCTTATTTAATATAATACAATTCTTCTGCATATATGTGCTTATCTCTGAAGTTTTTCTCATTGTCTCTGTAACATGCACTCATTATGATCTTGCTTGTTTGCCTGTATTTGCACTCGATGTTCCTTGGTACTGTCTGATATAGTTCACTCATCCAGATAATAAGGTTCACTGGTAGTCTGGTATAAAGTGATGGTCGAGCACTGATAGTAAGTATCGCAAAGGCAAGAGGTCGTTATAGGACAGTGGTAGGTGCGGAGGATCACGGAAAGCCAGCTATAGGGTTCACATAAAACTACAAAATCCTGGTGGACTCCAGGTGGTGGGGTTCATAGTTCGGACAAAGTAAAGCAGTTAACCCGAAGATATTGGTTTTGACGAGAGTAGCAGAAACCAAAAGACCAGATGGAAAGAAGCAACAGTGCATGAGACAAGATTCTAATAGTCAATCTTCATATCTCTGACAGAGGAGGCCTTTGATGAGTTGTTCGAAACGACCAGCTTACAAATGGTATCAGACTCATATGACTTTCTTTCGCCTTGCGTATGATATCAGACTCTTCGATCTAATAAATCTATTCGCTCTGTTTATAGTCTGTGTGATTTATTTTCTTTGTGTAAAAAGAATCCAGTGCCGTATCAAGAGTCTCGGGCCCTTTAAAGGCAGGGTTTCCACTCTTGCGACACACTTCTGAGGTTGTATCAGTAGTCTCGGGCTCTTTAAAGGAAGAGTTTCCACTACTGCAACATCCTGACAAAGATTACTAGTTTCTGCTTGAGCAGTCGGCCAAGAGCCTGTCTAATCTTCTTTCAAGAAGACATAATACTAAACGCCCCGCTTTCCTGTGCAGAAATAGTAAAATCTACTATTATGGATTCTTCTGTTTGCTACCGCTCTGTAAATAACACTGTAGAAAGCACTATTTCTACTTCTAAATCTGCTTCATGTTTGATGATTCATTACATGCCTACCATAGAAACTCTAGATCCTAGAATTCAAGATATCTACAAAGGCATGAGACCTCCTGGTACTCCAAGATATGGCTTAGGGTACATAGAACAGTGTGATAAAGTTATACCAGATTACATATTTTCCAATCCTTTACCCAGTGATATTCCAAGACCCTCTGTAGAATAAATTCACAAATTTCATACAGTTATGAGAGGATGCTAGAAGGGATCCATTAATGAAGAATGGATCCAAAGGATGTTGAACTGGGATTTATTTACAAATCCTGAGACAAATGAATTTAATACAGCCATGCCAGACCCTGAAAAACATAAACTTTCTAAAGACTGGAAGAAATTCATATCTGACAATAATCTATGGATCTCTTTCTTTGAATGGAAGATATTAAATCAAAAGGTTGTAGTACAGAGGATGGGAGAAACTTCTGAGGTTTCTCCTAAGCATAAGTGGAAAAGCATTGAAGGGCATATTGTATAATCTAACTCCACTTTTCTGCCCTTCAAAGGTATTGTCTTAGAAGACAATAACATACAAGTTAAAGCAATACCTTTGCTACTTTATGAAGAAGCCATCCAGCTATCAGGAATTGATAAAAGAGTCTAGTCAGTCTCTGAACAAATTAACTGGACCAACACTGCCTTAAGAGGAATGGCCACCCACACCTTCGTGACCAATGACTATGCTCGGAAAATTCAAATTGTAGATCTACAAGTATCTACAAACACTATTGTATAGTATGTCGATCAAATCCAAGATAAGGTCACTGAAGTAAAAGACAAAATGGACTCTTCTCTGAGTGAAATCTCTTATAAATCTAGAGAGTCTACAAGAAATCATGAAGAGATAATGGAAGGATTAGGACAAGCTTTCTCTAAAATGGGAAAGACACTGACAAAAATAAAATAAAAGGATAGCCATTCTAATAATCCTATCCCTGACTCATTCATCCTTCCTATCTCAGAAATATCCATACTGTCTCCTGTATATAAACCTTCCAAGACAGTAATTCAGAAAAAAATCGCACATCATTTTCCCAAAGAAGAAGAACCAGAATCTTCTTCACGTGACTGTTATTCCCTTGTGACTTTCCAAAACCCTACTTATGATAATATCCCACACCACACCACCAGACCATCAGCTCCAGACTTAATAGAAAAAGGAAGATTACCAGAAACTCAGACATTTGCTGAAGACTGGTTCCAGGAGTGGAACATTGACAGCTTGTCTATAGCACAAATTAGAAAAATGATAGACAGGATGTATGTCTCATATAAGATTATGTGTATGAAAGGAAAAACTGAAATAGAGGCATGCAAAACTATCATCCAGTGCTTTACAGACACTCTCAGTAAATGGTCGGAAGTAATTTCCTCCCCTATAATGATTTCCAAGATGGAAGGTGAAGTCCTTAGAGACAAATAGGGAGATATTGTATATCATACTGATGGATCTCCCCAGAATAACATGATCGGTGCTCTTACTACTACAATTCTTGAGCACTGGTGTGGTACATAATCTGAAATTGCTGATAAACATGAAATAATTCTCATGAATATGAAATGCAGAAAGATGTCCGAATATGACAAATTTCATAAAGAATGGACACAAAGGATATTTCAGGTTCAGGACAGTCAAAACCTCCTTTGGAAACAGGTATACTTGGCAGCAATACCAAGTAAATTTGTTGAGTATTTAAAAATTCATGAAGTATTTAAACTTCCTTATGAGATGTACACATGGGGAGAAATCTACTCCCTGATTACTAAGGCCTTAATTGGACTTTGCACTAGCATGAAAGTCCAAAAATCTGTATCAAAGTCTACCTATCTCCCTGACCAGAAATCTATTTGTGAAAAATATGGCCTATATATTACAAATCTAGCCATAAAGAGAAAGAAAAAGAAAAGGGAATTCAAAGAAGAAAAGGGGAGAAAATACAAACACAGATATAAATATCAGCCTAGAACACATTACTATGAGCCTGAAGACATCAAACTAAAAACTCATACCCATCAGGCTAGACAGCAAGCTTGTTGTTGGATATGTGGAAAATCAGGGCATTTGGCTTATAACTGCCCAGAAAACATAGCCTCTAGAAGGTCTAAAGGAAAAATCTCAGAACAAAAGGCAAAAGAGGCTCAAGAAAAGAAGCAGTTGGCCTTGAGGACACATTGTAATAGATGCGGAGAAAACGATCATGAAACCAATCAATGCCCTTATAATCCATTCAAAAGAGAAGAAGTTCATATTCTCCAAGAAGGGTGCTGCTCCAATTCTGACAGTACTTCTGAGTTCCAATATAGCTCAGAGGAGGAAATATTAATCAATCAGGATTGCAATTGTAGAAATCCAAATTTTTTCTCTTGCAAAAGTAATACAGACAACTCTGACTTTGAATCAGAGCCAGAAACCCAACAAAAACTAAAAGTCTGTATGTTCCACAATACATGAGATCAAGAAGATCAGATGTTGGCCCAAATCAAGGCCCTACCTAAAGGTGATATGAACAAATCTCTTCTTGATACTTTTGTAAAAACTGTGAAGACTGAACAAAGAAACAAAAATATTGAGCTACCTAGATGAGAGCCTTTGTTCATTGATGCTTCTTTTGATAAGAATACAAAGACATTCATCAAATTTAACAGAGAAGAAAAGTTACAAAATACTTCTGTAACTGATTTGGCTAAAGAATTACTTTCCTTAAAAAAGGAGATCTCTGGATTAAAAGAGAAAATCAAAAGAAAGGAGGAAGAAGCAGAATACAGCTTCAAGATTGATTCCTGGACCAGACAAGAAATCAAAGAATTAAAAGAAATATTGGACTCTATTCCTCCACCATTAGAAGATGCTCCTTTTGAAAACCCAATACAAGGGAAAACAACAACCCAAATGCAAGGGCTCATAGGTATGAAAATTATGCCCATCGGGTATCAAAAATATTATATCAGGATCAAGCTAGAAATAAAGAGAGAAATATTTATGTTGAATGCACTCATAGACACTAGATCTGATATGAATTTGCTAAAAAAAGATTTGATCCCTACTAAGTATTGGCTTCCTAGTTGTGGTTCTACTATTAGACTAGGAAATGTAAATACTGCCTTCAATTTTGAAATTCCAAAGGCATTTTGTTATTTGAAGAATATGCTTTAGGAATGAAATATTTAATTTCTGAATTACCAGCAGACTGTATTCTTGGCACGTTGTTTTTGTCTGCAGTAGAGCCTCATGCCTCTTACAAAGGTTCTACAAGAGAACCAGGGTATTTCATTACCCTACCAAGTATTGAAGGTCATCCCCCTAAAAGGGTAGAACTACCATTTATATCAGAATCCCATGCTCAGATTGCCTATTGTAAAAAAGGTATGGTGATTATAAATACCTGGGATGATCATAGGAATGGTCCAACCACCCATTATCTAGATGACAATACCCCATGGGAAGTTTATAAAGAACATTGGATACCAGGCTGGCAACTAATATCATCAGAAGGAGTTGAGTTTGGATTTCCAGGATTTTCAAGAAACACCAGTATTCATGTAATCCCTCCTCAACACATAATTGGAAGAATGCATCATGCCTCAACAATCACATCTAGACAAAAGCTAGTTGAAATGGGTGATATTAGCAGAATCAGATCTGCTAACAGAGAATGGTTTGACCAGCAAACCCAAACATGGCAAGAAACTCCAGCTTGGAACTTCTTCCAAATCAATAGAATGAGAACTCTGCAATCTTGGCCCAATCAGGATCCAGAAGAAATATTATTTGACATAAATTATTCACAATATAAAACAATGTGGTATAATGTCTATCTTTGGACATATAGATATAGGTATTATTACTACATGATTAAATTCTCTGTATGTTTTATTATTTTTCCTGAACCTGATTGGTTAGCAGATTGGTGACAAAATTTTGGGTTACATCCAACTGGAATAGATCCTAAAGTCACAGAAACAGCTAGAATGTTCCTCTTTCCAAATAGGGACTTACAAACTGTCAGAGATCTTTATTCCGAAGAAGAATATAAAATGATATTTATAAGGGAAAGACATCCATGGATTGTCAGGACCAGATATGTACTCCAACAAGATGAAGACAGTGACGAAGACCCAGAACTATTCAGAGAAGTTTACACTCAACACTGGGACCCTTATAGGTTCCATCACTTCCATGATTATCCAATGGAATGATTATTGGAGCTACTCGGTTTCCGTGGGTTGACGTAACCAACTCCATAGTGTAATCACAAGAATTCATGTCTAAATGGCCAACAGTGGTGCCATTCGGGTTTAGTGGGTTACCATAAGCAACCTCCATTGTGTAATTATTATCCTTTCTTAATAATGAGAATCTTGGAAACTCAGAGCACTTCTCCGACTTTTGGTGCGGTTTGACCCACATTTCCAAGATGCTCTACTTTATGTAATTTTATGGTTCGGGAATCTTGCATGACTACCCCGTCATATCTACTGTTCTATTTTCTTTCAGTCGATATGAAATAAATTTCATGATTTGGTTGGAGGATCTTGCATGATCGCTACCGCCAAATCCTAAAAGTAAAGATTCAGTGGCAGACACATCGGGCCACTTGTCTATCCGAGTCCTTTCTTCATAATGACTCTTCCTTCACAAATTTGTATAAAGGAAGGATGAGGGCTCATTCTTGGGCATTCACATTGGAGTTAGTCAGTCAGTCCGAGTCTCTAAGCTTCCCTTCTGTCTGAAGCTTCGTGTCTTTCTTTGAGTCCAGAGTCTCTAATTAAGTTTGGTGAGTGAAGAGCATACTGCTCTTAGTCTGTGCATCTGGCACAAAGCTTGTAATACCCGTGGGTTATGCTATGATTTAATATAATACAAGTCTTCTGCATATATGTGTTTATCTCTGAAGTTTTTCTCATTGTCTCTGTAACATGCACTCGTTATGATCTTTCTTGTTTGCCTGTATTTGCACTCGATATTCCTTGGTATTGTCTGATATAGTTCACTCATCCAGATAATAAGGTTCACTGGTATTCTTGTATAAAGCGATGGCCGAGCACTGGTAGTAAGTCTCGCAAAGTCAGGAGGTCGCTATAGGGAAGTGGTAGGTGCGGAGGATCGCGAAAAGCTGGCTATAGAGTTCACATAAAACTGCAAAATTCTGGTGGACTCCAGGTGGTGGGGTTCATAGTTCGGATAGAGTAAAGCGGTTAACCCGACAATATAAATACTAAAAAGAAAGGAAACCTATTAGAGAGAACCCTAGCTGAAATTTTAAAAATCATTAATTTAAGTTTTATTCAAAATTATTTTTGTTTTAGGGTTTGTTTTTATTTAATTTATTTTCATTGTTGTTTAAATTAAGTAATTGTTTAAAAATCTTAGTAAAAAATATATAGGGTTTTAATGATTTCAAAATAAAATTCCTTAATGTCTTAAGGATAAATTAATAAGTTTAAGTTTAATTAATAAATGTTTTAATAATAATTAGTTTTATGTTAATAATGAGTTAGAAATCTAGAATTTAAAATCTTTGAAAGTAAAAGTGTTTTAAATTGAAATTAAGGTTTAAAAATTGATTACTTATTATTTTCTTTTTATTAAAGGGAACCATTTTTAATTTAGTTCTAGGCCATTATCTCTGTTAAGGTTGGTTGGGTTTTTTAGGATTTCAATTGCTTCCCTAATACAAAATTTAAATAGGTGACTTTCTTTTGCCAAAATTTGTGTCTCTTCTATGCGAACATGGTGTTTCTTTTTAAGGGAGTGTTATGCTAAAGCTGAGGTTCATTCTTTAAGTCAGCTCCATTCTCTTTAATCATCACAATCAAGTGTCTTCTAAGCCTTTTCTTTTCCTATTTCAGTTATTCTCGAACTAGAATTGCTTTCGTTGGGTATAGAACTGCACTTAGCTATATGATCTAGGAATGGATATGCTCAAATAGAGGAATCAACTGTTGGTTGGTATGTTGGGTTTGATCTGCTACATGTGGAAATTGGACATTTGCATCTTTAACTACACGTATGGCTTCATATTGACAAGGAAATACTAATGGGTACAAAACTATTATTCTCTAGTGTTATATATAATTAAGTGCATCTATTCTCCAAATTAGGGTTTTTAAAAAATTGAGAAATTAGTTCTCAGAATAATACAATACTAGTAGTGAAAATAGCTTACTACATGGCCTTCTTTAAGAAACAGACTTGGTTTAATTTGATGTAGAGATTTGGTTCTCACTATAAATTTGTCTTTACTTTACTATACACAATGCTTTTATGCCAGATTCAACAACAATTTTTAAGTTGGTGGAGATTGATACACTCACAACAAGTCTTGTATCATCCAGTGGTGACAATACTTCAACAAATACATCCTTGCAAAGCCATTCCAATGGATCATCACGAAATTTGTCCATAATACCTCCAAAGAAATTTGTATAATTTCAAAATTCACAACCTTCGTACATCTGTAAGTCCATTCAATAAATCTCCCTTGTACCATATGTAGAATAACTACGAGAATTGCTAGCACTAGCACTAAAGCTAGCATCCAAACAAAACCCATATCTTTTAATTAAATAATAAGCATCTTGTGGACACATGTCGAGGAATTTGTAAATGATGTCATGATCAATCATATATTGTATCCTTCCCCCCACTCCACAGAGGTGACCATGTGGCTGGGATTTGATTGTGATTTGTTCATGCATCCTCCAACAATTTTCTTTAAATTTGGGCCAGTATGTTGTGACTTGTTAGCCTCTACGACCTATATAATTGTTGTCATGGTTTAGGAAAGGTCCTCACATGTGTATTTATTTCTTTCTTTGTGAGTAATGTCTTTCCTTTTGTCCATGGCATTCTTGTACCTTGTTGTGCTCACAGTGCCTCCCCTCAAGATGGGGTTGGCTAGTTGAAACCCTAGTAGGTTGAAGTGTTGAGACTAAACCCTAAATCACCATAGACAATCTAATAATCACAACCATCTTCATCCATTCTTGAGAATAATAAGGTTAGCATGTTGCTTTTCCGCAGTAGCCAAAACTACTGCTACCTTGTCGATATTCAGTTTTTATTAATTTATCGGTTGAATTATCCTTAGTCATATGAGTCATATTTTTGCCATACACTCCATTCTATGACCTTTCCAGACCAACCCACATCCTATTTACCTACTAAAGTACCCCATTGATGCAATGAAAGCACCAATTCTCCTCCACCCTATTTACCTACTAAATTACCCCATTGATGCGGTGAAAGAACCAATTCTCCTCCACATGATGGTCTGAGAATTTGGATAGGCGATCCCTAGAGCTTCGTTGTTTTTGTATACTCTAATAAGAATATAGTCTACTGAAAATATACATGATAAATGTATTCATCATTTAAGAACCAAGATATCCTTACTGAATAGAGTCGACATGGAATGTTTGCAAAAGGATAAAAAATCCCACTTATGCAACATGATAGTGCTTCCACATAATAGAATACTCGTGGAAATCTATAAATGGATCAAACCATAGGTTTACTCTCTGTTCTACGTCACCCTTTCCATGAGAATAAACATTAGTTTCCTAGTTTAGGGACACCCAACACTGCACATAAAATCACACGAGTGAGTTCCAGGTTGCGCCGCTAGATATGGGAAGAGTTGACCCAAGAGAGCTCCTAGTATGCAAGAAAGAAGGGGCTAGACAACAAACTATTGAGTTTCAAACAAGAGTGAGACGTGAGAGAAAGGAAGCCATGATAGATCCTTGAAGTTGGACACTTGGTTGTAGAAGTAGGACACATGGTTGAAGAAAACCACAAAGTTGTACACTCAGTTGGGGAAGTGGAACACTTGGCTGAGATGTGTATGGTTAGAATACTGTTAACTTTAAATATTCGTATTACCATTAAGCATTCATTATAATAGTTAAATATTCACACTACTATGAGATGACAGGGTCAGTGCTAGTTGGTTGGTTGATGTATTACTTTTTGGTAAGTGTTTGTATGTTTTACTTGGGTTTGCAACATTGTGTATTGTTTACATCTCAGTGTATTGGTTGTTTGTTAGTGTTGGATTCAGTTAGCATCACTTGCAAGATTATGTATATATTGTTTAGTTGTTGGGATTGGAACTGATACCAACATGAAATGACATTGTCTAAACGTTTTACATTTTAAACAAAAAATATCCCCGCAAAAAGACCAAAACCTTGAACATTTAGACTATGGCTTCAAGGTAAAGATCCTCGACTATATCAAGGTCTAAAAGAATTCCATCATTATGTTTCCTTACACATCTCCACTATATTGTAAAATGTTATGAAATGAATGGAGTAATGTTGGATATGGGTTCCGACCTCAATATTTTTCCAAAAAACTCTTGGGAGGTGATGGGTAAACAAAAATTGGTCTAGTTTCCCATCTAACTGCAGTTGGCCAATCAATACAATATCTACCCAATACACCGACTAGTCCAAGTGAAAGTGAATATACAAGGACTAAAAAAAAGGATGACTTTGAGGTCATAAATATTATGGATGGATTTGATCCATATACTTCATTACCTGGTATTGACTCAGACTTCTATAATAACACGGTGCTGAATTTAAAGAAAAGACATGTATCATTTGAGAAAGAAACCCTATGTGTGGACGCACAATTTGATCTATATGAATGGAATAGATACACTAATCCAATGGATGAGGATTCATGGAGATCCTTATTTGAGAACATCTATAAGATCACTAGGAACAAGGAGCATTACATCAATCCCACCACAGATGGATAATTAAGTTGGAGAAGTGTCAAGTCTTATGATATAGATTCTGAGGATGCCATGGAGATGTGGAAAAACAAGCTCTATGATGTTTCCACTCGTAGATGCACGATGATAAAAAAAACAATGCATTGGATTGGATTTGATCTATGCGATGCCTCGTGGTTTGATCGGACAGGGGAAATAGAGACAATACTCATACAAATGGAGAAAATTCTCCCCGTGGAGCAGTGGATTTAGGCCATTGATGCAGTGGTTCGAGGGATTCTTGTGGGGTGGTCAATGACACATCGCCGAATATTCAGAGTTGGGCATAGGTAGTTGAGTGGATAAATATTTGGTTCCATCCCATCATTGATTTCGAAATATCCAACTAATACAAGGGAACTGCAGATCCTCAAGAATACATTTATTTTTGTGAATGATGTTGGACTTATAACAATATACCTCGAGCCCAATGGGTCCATCAGTTTTTCCACACTATGGACATGGTCCCTAGAAGCTAGTACATTTAAGAGGATCTTAGAATGAAAACGATCGAGTGGAGCCATGTGAGTTCCATGTTTTGTTTAACATTCAACTTCAAAAAAAAATATCTGGCTCAAAGAGAGGTGCTCCACTGGATTAAGGATTTTATTTTTAATCGAAAGACAAAGGAATCCACACCCAATGCGGTCTTCTCATATCATCAGTCAATGGAAAAACTAAAAGAGGTAGTACATTGTTGGAAGGTTAATGTTGAAAATGTTGATATCGATAACCCACGCGACATCTAGATCAAACAGTCTGAAGGAGGGCATGCAATAAAGTGTAAGGTGACAGAGATGGTCAAACCATACTACACTAGCCCAATCAAAACCAAGAAAAAAAATATTGGCATCGAATAAATGTCCAGGATGGCCATCATTGGAGATTATGGGGATAAGGAGAAATTCACTCAGGTTGTTGCCCTCGTCAAGGAATATGAGGACTTGTTTTCTAAGATATTTTTTGAAATAAAAGGTATTGCAGGATCGTTGGGGGGCATGAATATTCAAATCAAACCAAATGCCAAACCAGTCAAGAGAAGGAATTGCCAATTAAATCCCAAGTATAAGGAAAAGGTGCACAATTAATTATATCAAATTTTGGATTCAGGGATCATTATCCCTGTAGAGGAGTCTGATTGGGTTATTCCTATGGTGCAACCCAAGAAGACCGGGGATATTCGAATCTATGTAGATCTGAATAATCTAAATGCAACCTGCATCCATGACCCTTTCCCAACACCCTTCACATATGAGGTGTTGGAAAATATTGGCAGCAGTGAATCCTACTCTCTCGCAGATGGATTTTTCGGGTATCATCATGTTTAGATCACAGAGGAGGGTTAGGATAAAACCACCTTTATGAAAAAATGTGGGTCCTTTTCATACACAGTAATTCCCATTGTCTTGAAGAATTCCCCTGCAATATTTTCTGAGATAGTGGTCGCAACCTTCAAGTAATTTACCCACAAGTTTCTTGATGAATACTTGGATGATTGGAGTCTAGACTGTGTCCAATTTTTGGGTGGAACCAACACAATTTCTTCAACTGATGCTCGATCAATGCCGCCAACTACAAATATCCTTGAATTTGAAGAAATGCATTGTCTCTGCACCATTTGACACATTCCTAGGTCATGTTGTGTGCAAGGGTGGATTACGGGTGGATCAAGATAAGATTGTTTCCATATTGTATATGGTGGCCCGAACTTCGGTCTGAGAGATGCACGCATGTTGGGTCATATAGGATATTACCGATGGTTCATCCAAAATTATGCCTTGATTGCATCCCCACTAGAAAAGTTGTTGTGTAAAGATACTAAGTATGAATGACCACTAGAATTCTAGAAATCCTTAAATACCCTCAAATAAAAACTAGTTACCACACCAATTCTATTTTTTCCTGATTCATTAAATCTCTTCCATGTCCATGCAGATGCTTCATCTATTGCGTAGGGTGCCATTCTTGTGTAGTCGAGGGAAGGAAACATTGATAATCTAGTATATTTTTCCAGTCACAAGTTTCCCAATGCCAAAAAGAATTATACAACAAACGAGTGTGACAACCTGGACATCGTATATTCCTTGCAAAATTTTCCCCACTACTTGCTTGTTTTTTTTTTAGATTTTCACCGACCACTCCACGCTAAAGTATTTGGTCAAAAAGTTGGTGTTGGGAAGAAGTTATTTTCATTGGTTGCTACTCTTTTGTGAATTTAAGTTTGAAGTTGTGTTTAAATTATAGAAGTATATTTTTTTACCTGATCATCTGTTACAGATACAGTCTGGGGAAGCTACCAAGAGCCTTGATGATGAACTCCCTGACATGCAACTCTTTCAGTTCGAAGCCATGCATGATCCATTGGCCCAAATTGAATAATTTTTCATGATGGTACAAACTCCCATATGGTATACTCTGATGCGACATCATCAACTGGTGACCCATAGTGTTGATTATTAGTTTATTGCGAGACAATTGTATAAGTTGGGCGCAGATGGAATCCTGCGTCGGTGTGCAATAGAATATAAATGAAATTCTATCTTTTATGAAGAACATGAAGATATTGATGGAAGCCACAATGCCAGTAAGGCTACTCCATGTAGGTATTTTTTGGCCCTCCCTCTTTGTAGATGCCAAGGACTACTGCAAACGCTGTGACATATATCAACAGATTGGAAATCCATGCTGGAGAGATGAGCTTCCTTTATTTTCTATGACCATGATAGATCCATTCGAAAAATGGGAAATAGATTGTATAGTTCCCATTAATACCCATTCACATCATACATGGGTGTGCTACATTATTACAATCATTGAATACCTCAATATATGGGTTGAAGCTACTTCAATCAAATATTGTAAAACAAGATTCATTTTTTAGAATGTCATCACCAAATGTGGTTGTCCAAGGGTATTGATGAGTGAACAGGGGTAACATTTTCTTAATGAGACCATTCAACAACTCACTCAAGATTTCATTATCAACCACCAAAAGAGAACCCCCTATCACCCTCAAGCCAATGGTACAATTGAAGCCTTCAATAACATTTTAGAGAATGCTTTGACCAAAGTTTGTAATGTGCATCTTGATGACCGGGATCAACACATCCCTAGAGTATTGTGGGATTATCAAACAACATGTAAAAGGTTGACAAATCACACACCATTCATATTTGTTTATGGAAAAGAAGCAGTCATGCCACTAGAATTTGTTGTTCCTAACCTCTGGGTCACCCTAGAAACTAGATGAAAGATGACCAATCCCTTTAGTACATGTTATATGAGCTCATGGAACTAGAGGAAGACTGATTGATGGTCAGTTTCAACGAAGTGGTCAAAAAGGAAAGGCAAAAAGCATGGCACGATCGTATCATATGCCAGGAAATTCTCTAGCCCGGGTCTTTAGTATTATTACATGACAAAAAATATTTACAACATTTGGCAAGATATGCATGTGTTGGTTGGGTCCTTTCTATCTAGTCCATACCAGTAAAGTAGGTGATGCCAAGGTGGAAACCTTGCAAGGAAAACCACTCAAGGGATTCATTAATTATAGTAGGTTAAAGGTGTACTATGGCCCATAAGGTCAAACCATCATTTAGCTCCCTCTCTCAACTTTAAATGTGGGTAGAATAGGTTTAGTTTAGGTTGTATAGCAGGTATCACATCTCATAGTTGGAATAATTTACCTTTTTGATGACAAAATATTCATTTTAGTCATTCAAGAAGACTCGATAGACTGATAGTTTTTGTAGATAACCCAGATTTCCAAATCATGATATTATTTTGACATAAGTACAAGCTCTTGGCCCTAACTGCAAATTCATGCGGGCCTTGGAGGAATTTTCTGGCGATTCAATTCTTTGAAAGGACAAGAAATCTGATTTGGGAAGTTCACACATGCCACAGGTACATAGTCATTTATGCCATTCCAATCCTTGATAAGCATCACCAATATGGGGAATCCAAGTATTGATCTCCCCGTGTATCATGCTTCACTGCCACTTTCTACTTATTCTCCAAGAAAAACCCCCTGTCGGTTGTCTCTTTCACTCTAACTTAAAATTTCCTCCATTCCCCACTCTATATATACCAACCCCCCTGATGCTCCCAATGGAGTAATTATCCATGCCTAGTCTCGGTCTACCCACACCTATGACTTCCTCCATCGTTCTTTTGGTGTTCCTCCAAATTCACCTCAATGTATCTATTGTTCTCATCTCTCTTTCCAAATTCCTTGTCATGGAGTGGCTTAGTAGACTATCCATACTATGTTCTTTCCAATTCCTTCGAGAAAATCAACAACATACACTTCATTTTTCATGAAGATTGTGAGTATGTCACTAGCTACTTGGTAGACGTCCTCACCCCTTTTTTCCTAGCAAGAATCAACTCAGTGCCACATAGTTCCCTAAACTGTGTTTCATATTTGTGGTTTTTCACTAGGTATCCTACCTTAATGATCGATGAAAAATCACCATGCATCATCACCTTTGCTGATAGGAAGGGACCCTACTCTCCAGTTCACCAGAATCCCTACTCTCATCTATCGCCCTGGATGCTCCTCCAATAGAAAAAATATTGAGGAAATCTAATTCATCTAGATTATTTTTTGGGTTACTCACTTCCTCTCATCGCCATGGATACTCAACCATACAATAGTAGAAAGGTTGAGGATACTATCTCAGTTTGGTCCTCCCAGAACAAAGAAACAAGTTGGGAATGATGCTCTCTCTTGATGGAGCATAACTTCTTTTCAGTGGTTGGTGTTTTATTGTGGGATTTAAATAGATCCCTCATTCACCTCCACAGACACTAGTAAAGGTTTTAGATTGTGCATTTGGATGCATGCACTCCAACTCCATCTTTCTCCATGGGGCCTACTTGATTCATTCTAGGACCTAGGCCAAGTTGTGACTATAGAATGAACATATGATTTTCTCTTACTCAGGTCTCGTCGCAATCACAACTTGTTTTGAATACCGATGATTTTCTCGTACTCAATCTTTCTGCATTGATCAGATGGAGAATTTGTATCGAGGAGTAGCAAAGTAATAGTGGTGGGGACCTATTGGCACCCAATTTTTTTGGTTCATTTTGTGTGCATGCACAAACAATGTTGTGCATGCTCAAGTCCAAGTTTTGTGCACAATAGTTCAATTTTTATGCACGGGTAAGATGAATGTGCAGAGAAGGGAAAGGATTACACCCTAAATCAATTTTTATAATGTGTGTCATGCATAAAAGATTATCAAATGTGCGTCAATCCTAGTGTTTATGTGTGTCGGAAATCAAGCAGATGCACGCCCAAATCAAGAAAGGAATCATTAGGAAATCCTTTCGAATGATTACTACAAGTAGCACAAGAGATTGTGGAGATGAAAAAAGATAACCTGGAAAGGAAATTAATATTTCCCTTATTCTGGAAGGCTACATGGACTATAGGCCGATGCCAGAAGAACGTGAGGTAGTTTTGTTAGTAGAACAAGTGGAACATAGCATAAAGGGATAGATCTCACAAGTAGAGAAAGTTATGAAAGGGAGTAATGATATCAGAAATAGAGTTATCTTAATGGTTATATGAGATCCATTGAGTCATTGGTTTCGAGCTCACTCCAAGCCTGTATAATGTTGTAATACTTCTTAATATGAATATGATTGTGTCATATATTTGAGTTCTTGAGAGAATGTGCACTGTGCAATGTGTTGTAATTCTAGGAAGTTATATGAAAGAAGAGATGAAGCTCTATTGTTTTCTAATGCTATATGTTTAATGTATATTGTGTGTTATGGAATTAAAGGAATAATAAAGTTGTCTCGATTCTAACCTATTGTGATTCTATCATGTGTGATTTGGATATGTATGTGTATTTTTTTACTCATTAATCACAATAAGTCGTTGCATATGGAATGTATGAATGCCATCCCAGATGCATCTCTGTATGTTTATTCCTTTATCCTTGTCACAAGACCTTATCATCTCTATGATCCTCTCTGCATATTGAGTGAGACCTTCATCGACCTTGGCCAAGGATTGATATGTCAATTCTTTTGGGTTTTGTGTTGGTAGACTTTGGATGCACCCTAGGTGTAAACTCCCCAGCATTAATAAGGACGCACGTAAGCCTGGAATAAAACATCCAACACTCTACTTCAGCCACTGGTGGTTTTGGATAGATTTTGAAGCATTTTTGGGGATCCTCTTGTGGTACATGTTGTTTATCTTGTTCTTGTACATTAAATACCTAATCATAACAATGTTCTAAATGGGGGAGAGGCTCAATTCTATAAGTAATATAGATTAAGATGTATTTCATTTAATTTTTAGATTATAAGTTATATTTGGGGATCCTCTTGTGGTCCATGTTGAAATTTATGCCTGGTGTGTAAGAGCTTTTGGGATTTCTAAATTCATTAATCAATTTAATTTATAGTATCTAGTTGTATTTGTTTTATTATTTGGATGTATTATTTTGTGTGTTTTAAAGTTCAATATGTGACATGTGGAATACATTATAAAATAATAATGTTTTATTAATTACAATAATTAATATATATATTTGTAATTTTAATAATGTTAGTTACTTTGAAATAGTTATAATTAGTTTAGATTGGATGTGATTATTATTATTTTATGACGAAGATGGTCCTGAATTGGTCTTTCAGATTTTAAGAAATGTAAGATATTACTTATATTTCTTTATAATCTTGTTTTGTGCTCAAAAAGCATTGAGATAAGTGTTCCAAGGTCACCGTATTTTTGATGACTTAGGTGGTTAGGAAGGTTGGTATTGTGACATATATTTTGAATTTGTGATCTAATTGGAGTATGGATAGGGAACTCTAGGAGAAAGTGGTTTTCATCTTCAACTCTCTTAGTGTCACAAACATGACATATTCTTGTGTCCCATGGTGTTTTGGGAACTGTCCAATGTGACCCGAGAGTTACTTTTGATCTTCTAGATTAGGGTTGAACACCTCTTTTTAGTATCATATCTTCCTTTTATCTTCTAATTCTTTATCGCAACATATATCCTCTTTGAATTTAGATTTATTTTAATATTATTAGTATTATGTAGTTGTTGTAGGAAAATCTCCCTGCGGACAGGTAGATTGCCTCTAAGAGCTTGACCCTAACTCTAGACAGAAAATTCTTAACATGGACACTGACTTCCTTTCAAATCCATCTAAACTAACACATGAGAAGGAAGGATGACAGAAGTTTCAAATCCATCTTGGGAAACTAACACATGAGAAGGAAGGATGATAAGTACCTTTTTATCGACGCTTGTCCCTATCAGCCCGAATAAGGCCCAACTTTGCTCCTCGCTACTTTCTAGTTCTCAGGACAAAGCAAGACATGTCCACTTCCTACTTCTTAGATTAGCTTGAAACTTGATCTATCTAATAAACATAAGTTCATGACATTAGACACAAACTAGAAAGAATGCAAGCTGCACATATTGATGAATAATGACAATATTTCACAATCGAGAGATGCTAATGCTATTAACTTCGGCTAAGTCCTCTTCGCTTCCTAACTCCTGCCTGAAGATCCACAACTGGATAACAAATGTACTTTCAATGATCACTCTCATTTTGGCTAACTGTGAGTTTCCTCCAAGTTCATAAGTTTCATATCTTCAGTTCTTCCCCCTTTTCCACCATCATAGAGCCTGTTTATATAGGTTAAGAAGGGATTAACCTCTTGAGTTATCTTTTGAACAAGTTGGGAACCTTCTCCTTAGATCAGGGATCTCTTGATGAAACCAAGAATTTGAACACAACTGCCTCCTAATCTCGAAAGATCCTCCCCTTATTCTGCTCAACGGGCCAACTACTGCCTCAGATTAGGCAGTGCTCCCTTAGAAGGGGCATCAGAGTGCTGTATCACTCCCTGGTAATCCTTAGGGGAGCGCCAACGCTTTCAATATGAGAAACGCTCCTTCAGAGGGGGCTGGGGAGCGTTATAATGCTCCCTGAAGCCTTATAGGGGAGCATCAGCGCTTCTAGGGCTGAGATGGAGGAGCGCTCCTCCTCAAAACCTTTATTTCAAGGTTCTCTTCAGGTGTCAAGAGTTGTTTGAATTGAGTAAACCAGTTCTCCTTCTTCAAATCAAGCATATGAGATGTTATAAGTGTCTCCTTAGTGTCGTTTTTCATGGCAGTATGTATGAACATCATTTGCGACACTTGTAACCAACTTGCGACACTTGCGAAAGTTGTAAGGAATATGCAACACTTACGACAATTTAGAGGAACATGCGACACTTATCCAGCTGAGTAATTTTGATGTGTAACAGTAGTATGACATCTTACCGTCCCTCATGATTTAGCCAAGTCTTGGCATCTTGATGCCATTCCCACTTGAGTCTCTAGTGGTTTTGGTTGAGTTTGAAGCAATTTTGGGTTGTCTCTTTTCATCCATGTTGTTTATATTGTTCTTGCAGAAGGAGTACATAATCAGGATTGCACACTCAATAGGAGAAAGGCTCACTTCGATGAGGACGATAGGATAGAGTGTATTTCTTTAATTTTGAAATTATAAGTTATGATATTCTTTTGTATCTGGTCTATCTTTCTTCGCGAATCTATAGAGATACAACATCCCCAAACTTCACATCCATATAAGGTAATAAAATTAACTAGAGTATCAATGAGGATTTTCTTATTATCCCACAACCCTAGGTCTACTAATATATACTTGTTTTCAAGTTTGTAATAATATTTCCACCCTCAATTTATTATTTTATCAACACTATAGATCCAATTATTCTTGTGATGGATATCAATCCCAATATATTTGTATGAAGGAACTTCCTCCAAGCTATTTTTGTCATGTATGAAAGTTTCATAGGTGATCTTTTTGAATTTGATTATCATAACCATCATTTTTTTAATGTTCACAATCATACCCATACTAGAGAAGAAGTTCTTGAGGATTCTTAGATTCTTATTAAGGTCATATTTGTTATTTTATATAATCATACAATATCATTAGCATAAGTAAGAAGGATTATGACTATAATAGAAAGAGTTAGGCCCATACAACCAACTTCTTCCAACCAATATTCTAACTTATGAATGTATATTCCAAACATGGTAGGGGACATTAGAAAACCTTTATTGACTCCTATATGATTTTTAATTTCTTCAAACCAACCCTTAGTGTTCCTAAACTTGAAAATAACACTCCCATATAGCCTTACTATAATATCTCTCGACTTAGAAGATATTTTTAGCTCTTCTAACCTATTCTAAAGGTTAGTCCTAGTAATTTTGTCAAAATATTTTCTAAAATCAATGAAACAAAAAAGGAGTCTGGTTTTATTATTATGACACGCTTCTATAATGATCCTAAGTGTAACAATATGGTCTAAAATTGAATGATAACCTATAAATATGGCTTTTCCTTTAACTCCTTTTCAATGGCTTTCAAGTCATATACTGAAGTTCTTTTCCAAAATAATTCTATATAAATTTTCTAAGATGGGGATAATCATAATGGTCCTATAATTAGAGGGACTAATTGTATGCCCCATTTTGAATAAATGAAAAATGAGGTTTTGAGTTCAAGGTTAAGAGAAACCCTGCTTGAATGCTAAATTCAAGAGCTTGTGTATGTGAGGGATGAAGATAGACCCTCCGATTTTTAAGATTTGAGCTTTGTAGCCTTCAATGTCCTTGGTTTTCCCTTTAGTGAGTTGCTTAACCTCAAACCTTATATATTCTATAGAAAACACTTCATCCTCTATAAAAACATTTGGAATGTTGTCCACAACAATATGGGATTCATAAATATTTTTTAGGTATGAGTTCCAATCCTTCATGGGAAACATATTAGTTTCTTTAGTTTTATGATTCAAAATTTTCCTCTAGAATCTCTTAATATCTAACTTTGGTAGGTGCAAAATATTTTTTTTTATTTCTATTTATGTAGTGCCTCTTTTTCCTTTTCATTAGGGATTTTTATCTTTTCATCTTATTATATTTTCAGGACTCATTAGAGGTATCCCTAATGGGTTTTCTAGCAATTTTACACTCATTGTTATACCAAGGGTTGGCCATGCTATTTTATTTTAAGATAACACATCTATAGATATTTGATAATGTAAGTAAGGAGGGTTGTTATAAAATTATGATAGATGACTTCAATATTGTTCTTATACAATAGGATCTTTAATTCATTCTGTAAGTGTTTAAAGAAAATACCAAAATTGTTTTTGGAGCAAGTTCCTTTCGTTATCATAGTTTTTTTCAATGGGGATTTTGTGCATGAAAAATTTCAAATTTACGGATAAGGGCCTATGATAAATGTGAAGCTCATGGTCATTTAAAAGGTCAAAATGTACAATCTAGTTATATACAAGGATATTTGAAATCACATGGTCCATGACACTACTTCCTAGCCCATGGATACAAGTCATCCGGTGAGAATTTGGTCACTTCATCAGACCATTGAAAATCATTATATCTTGATAGCTACAAAGTTTTATTAGCTCGGTACCACATAAATTCTTGGTTTGTTCTTCATAGTTTTTTTTGTACCTGCTAGCGAAAACAAGGTCCTCATCTAGGCAAAGAGGAATAGGGTTGGAATCATTGCTTATAAAAATATCTTTATTAGTTGTAGTTCTAGCATTAAAGTATCCTAGAAAGAGGATACTACATTTCTTAGGTTGTAGATATCTTGTTCTAAGTTTTTGTAGGGAAAATTCTTGTCTAGAATGTTTTTCTTATAAAAAGTAGAATTAATAGGTGCAAAGTAACAAACAACTATAGAAATCTTCTTAGCATTAATATCTGAAATCTCCATCCATATGTACTGATTGAGAGGGTATTTCTAATGAGTACGGATGTGAGGATAAATGTTTTTTTATGTACTTTTTATGTAGTAAGCTATCCATCCAATCCCTCTTTGGGAGGATCTATTCTTCCATACCGACAACAAGACACATTCTTTAATGTTAGGGACCTTACATTCTTTATGCTCCCAAGTTGCAACTAGAAATATAATATCAATTTCACGCAAGATCCAACTCAATATAGTTTCTTTTCTCCATAGAAAACCATGACAATTTCATGAGAGGATCCGATGTGTAGAAAATCCCTATTTATTATTATCTTTCTGGTCTCTATCTGTGATAACAACTTTTCGATTCCTAATTATTTTCCCTTTTCCTTTCTATCTTTTTTACCTTTTGAACTTCCTTCCTTAACTCTGCTTGGTCTTTTGGAATAAGGTATTAATTTAGAATATTCTAGAACCTTTTGTGCTTTGGGTTTTGATTAATATTCCAAATTTATGGTCATTAGAGTTTACCTTAACTCAAATCAATATATCTTATGTTCAATTATTTTGTTCATGCTCTTTATTTCTATGAAGAAAGTTATTTCAATTTGTGATTTATGTTTTAGTTCTTCTTTCACTATTGCAAGCATATCCTCATCTTTATTCTCTTTTATACAAAAAATAATGAGGTTCAAGGCTCTTTTGGTATGTTCATGGTTTAACTTTATGAGCTTGTTCATTTCTTCTTTGATGGGTTTGATATCTAAATTACAATCCAAACTATTTAGGGAACAATTTTTCATTAGTTTTTTTTTTCTAGCTTTCTAATCTTGTCCCTATGATCATGATATTCTTGGACCTCTTCTCCTTCGATTGATTGTGTTTTATTTAGGTATCTATTCAAATTTATGTTAAGTATATAGAAACTTTCTAAATTTATTAATCAATTTGATTTATATTAAAGTTTTATTTATTATGAAATGTTTGGAATTTACTTTTAGGTAATAATATTTTTAAAAATGTTAATTAATTTATATTTTTATAATTTTATTAATATAATTTTTTTAAGTAAGCATCAATTGCTTTTAGATTTAATGTGACATGTGTTTAAAACAAAAATTAGTTAAATTGCAGGTCGATAAAAATGGAATTTATTTTAATGTTTAGAACATTATTTTGTTTAGATTTAATTTATTCTCACCACTCGTTAAAGTTGGTGGGAAGTACAATAATATTTTTTTAAATATTATAATTAATCTATATTTTTCTAATTTTATTAATAATTTGTTTTTAATAAATAAAAATAATTGTTTTACATTTAATATGGCAAGTGTATAGTCCCCGAGGTGCAGGACAGTCGGTGATGGAGTGTGTTGTTAAGTCACTCTGTGTTGTTAAAGTCACCGGTTCGAAACCTGCGGGGACAAAAAATCCAACCATGTTAAGGGTTGGTGTGGCTCAGGCCGGGTGCGATTCCCGGGTGATTTTGACGACTTAGATGCCCCTGAGTCGCGGTTTCTCAAGCCACAGGTTAATAGCGTATCCAACAAGTCCCGCACAAATTAACAAACAAAAAAAAAATATGGCAAGTGTATAAAATAAAAATTATATTTTAGTAAATAAAATATAATTTTATAGGAATTTTTAATGACGTCTTCTTTAATATGGGATGATTGTATTGTGAATAGAGACAAAATTTAGGTTATGATAATAAAGTCCAAAAAGATCACCTATGGCACTTTTGTATATGATAAGAATAGCTTGGACGAAGTTCTTTTATACAATTTTTTTGGAATCGATATTCATCACAAGCTCAATTGGAACTATAGTGTTGAGAAAAAGATAAATGGAGGATTAAAAGCTTATTATGGAACATGAAAACAAGTGTAGATTAGTATATCTTTTACTGTGGGATAAGAAAACACTCCTCTTTGATACTCTTGTCACTTTGGTTATCTTATACGGATTTGAAGTTTGGGGATGCACTATCTCTAAAGAATCTGGGAGAAAGATAGAGAATATTCAAAAGAATTTTATAACTTATAATCTCGAAATTAAAGGAAATACACCCTATCTTATCATCCTCATCGAATAAATACTTTTCCCTATTGAGTGCATGGACATGATTAGGTAATTGGTGTACAAGAACAACATAAACAACGTGCACAATAAGAGACTCCCTAAAATTTATTCAAACTCCAACCAAAACTACCAATGGTTTGAGCGTGAATTGCATCAAAAGGTAAGTCTTGTCTAAATCACTGGGGAATCCAAGAAGATGTCATTATTAAAGATATAGTTAATATTCAAAATATCATTGCATATAAATTTAAAAAGATTCTATGATGCAATAAAGAATTAGAAGATAAAATGAAGCTAAGATACTACAAGGAGGTGATCAACCCTAATCTATAAGATCAAAAGTATCTCTTAGTTCTCACTAGCACAAAGAAGAAAATCAACATTGTTAAGATATGAACCAACTCCCACAAGCTACATAGTGAAACTTGGCATTGAGAAATTCCCAAAACAACGCGGGACACAAGAATATGTCATATTTGTGACACTAAGAGGGTTGAAGATGAAAACCACTTTCTCTTAGAGTGCCCTCAGCATACCTGTGAAAATACACAAATTAGATCACAATTTCAAAATATCTGTCAAAATACCGACCTTCTGAAGTTTATAAGTCATCAAACACCATGGTGATCTTGGAACACTTCTCTTAATGTTTTTTGAACACAAAAATAATATACTAAAGAAATCTAAGTAATCTCTTTCTTTTCTTAAGACTCGATAGATCAATTATGGTGTCAATGGACATTAATCATCATCATCATTATATACATATACACATATCACGATTTTATAATATTTGATATAATTATTGATTTGTTTAACCTTTTAACTCATTAAAAGTATGGTCATTTAGAAATTTATTTCTTTAAGTTTTTTAGCACATAAATAACATTCTAAAGAAAACCAAATTTAATCTTTACTTTTCTTGAGATCCAATTAACCATCATCATTAACATGATATTAATTAATAAATGCTATTATTTTTTATTATAAATTAATAAATTATATATATATATATTAATTTTAATAATTTCAATTATAACTAACTAATGTATAACTATTTTACTATAAAATATTCATACATTAATAAGTAAAAAAAGAGCTATGCATTAGAAGAAAAGATAGCCCAATGCATTTTGATCCCTCGAGGATCATCATCAGGAGCACTCGATAATGAAGAGAGGCTCATCAAATAATATCAAATACAAACCATATAAATAGATGTCAAGACCTCGAAATCTGCTTGGTCAGATGTCAAATAGGTATTATTTTTAATTAAACAATGATATCCCGAATCCTAGCAACGGTCATTGGTGTCTGAAGTCAATAAGCAATGGTTTCCAACTTTTTCTCAACTTCCATCCATCATCTTTGTTTAGATTATTTGAGTTCAATTCAATTGCTAGAGTCTCCATTATATTATGATTTCCATAGTTATCCAATTTGGCCACAACTATAGAATTCTCTAAACACACATGGTGATTTGTTATCCAAGAATGTTCAACAAGAAATGAATTTTGGAATCTATTCAACTTTAGGTTAGCACCATGCTCTGTAAATTTGACTTTCATCGATATGATTGTCTCTTCAATGTAGAATTTGTTGCAAGAGCAAGGAATAGCATAAACTCCTTTATGTATATTAAGTTTGATATGATCATTTTCTAAATATAACATATTACTTATCGTGTTTATGGGGGAAGCCACGTAAATGTCACCTTTCCTTATGATCTTAGCTAGCTTCTCATATAGACCTTTGATGTAATAAAGGGAAAACTCTTCCTCTCTTGATGTGCACTTCATTGTCTTACATATAATCCCCTTTCCTTTATCATAGCTTCGTAAATAAGGGTGTTTGTGTACCCATTCCTTTTAAACGTAGATGATAAACAAAAGGTGACATTTACATTGATTTCTCCCTGATCAACACCATAATAAATATGTTTGAATCAACAAAGGATTAGATCAAGCCCAGTCTACATAAAGTAGTTTATGTTATTTCTTCTTGTTGCAGCAAAGTCTACATTGGAGAGACATGCATATCAATGAAATTCATATTTAAAAATCACGCTGACGACCTAAAGCTGAATAGAATCCAAAATTCCTCCCTTGCTGAACATTCTTGGACAGCTAGCAACCATGTTTGTTTAAAGAATACTAGAGTTGTGGCTAAATTGGATAACTATGGGAAGCGTAAGGTAATGAAGGATGTAGAACTTGAGTTGAACCCAAATAATCTACATAGGGATGATGGCTGGAAGTTGAATGAAAGTTGAAAATCATTTCTTGTTTACTTGAGACATCAATGATCATTGGACTTGGGATATCGTTATTTAATTAAAAATAATACCTAGTTGACCCCTCACCATGTGGGTTTCAAGGTCTTCACATCTATTTTTTTTTTTAAATAAAAAAGAGCAGAGCCTGATATATTAATTGTACAGAAAAGAGGGGCAACCAGAAACACCATGTCTGCTAGCTGTGTCGCTGTGTAAGAAGAAACCGAGACAGTTTTCTATCTATGCAATCTGTGAAACAAAAAAAACTGGCTGCCATCTATCTTGCCCGAAGGAAACCAAGACAGTTGGCAGCCATTGGTCTGAAAAAAAACTTCGAGTCTCAGAGTTACAAAATAATGGCTTCTAGCCATGACTAGCCTGAGGGAAACCAAGAAAAAGACTAAAACTATTGATTGTGACATTTTCCTGGTGGTCTCTGCATCATCCATGTCGCCTTTTCCATCCTTGTCCCGGGCCTTGACTATCAACACGAAGGTATGATCACATGTCGAGAAGCGTTGTCCTGGCGGTGTATTTGAGTAGGCATCGTAGAGCAAGTCGACTCGTTGGCTAACTAGACTGGTGCAGTGGATTAGGTCCTCCACCAAGCTCCTTAGTTCAAATACCGATGTCAGGTGGTCCGGGTGGAGGACTGGCAATTGGACACTCCCTACCTCTTGCATGTAAGAAAGAGGACGTGACATATGAGAGATGTCATCCTCCTCATCAAGACTAACCCCTATCGTCTCGCCTTCCAGACAAGTTGCCTCATTCTCGACTGACTCATTTCTTCCTAGGAATTTTGTTGGAGGGATATCTGTTGCTCCTCTGGTCGGTTAGCGATCTGCAATTTATTCAATGATGTAGCGGAATCGACCAAAGTGAACTTCTTCTTTGTGAGAGCTGTGATGATCCTTAGTGGCCTGTTTGGTGGTTTCCCCTGGAAAACAAGTCGGAGGGTTCCAATTTTCTGGAATGGTGAAGAGAAGGTGTGATGGGGGAACTTGAGTGGGTTCGTTCGAGATGATTTCTTCGATATAGGACATGGGAGGCATTCTAGGCCTCCTAGTTTTTCGAATGAGCTATGTCCGTGCCATGGACAACACCCGCTCGAAATTTTGTTGTTTCTTTCTGCGCGCAACCAAAGCATACTAGGCATCCCCCCTACGGGGATTGCCTCGTTCCCCTGGAATGTAGAGGGGCCAAGCAATGGCCCTGGTAGCAATTAGGAAGATACAATCGCACCAGAGCTCAGGGATGCCAGAATTCTGCAGCTTCAGCTCGAAATGAGCCCCTCTTTTCCAAAATTGAATAAGGGGAATCGACCAACTGGGCTTCTCCTCTTTGAGAGCTGTGATGATTCTTGGTGGCCAGTTGGGTAGTTTCCCCTGGAAAATAAGTCGGCGGGTTCCAATTTTATGGAACGGTGAAGAGAAGGTGTGTTGGGGGGACTTGAATGGGTTCTCCCGAGATGATTTCTTCGATATAGGACATGGGAGGCATTCTAGGCCTCCTAGTTTTTCGAATGAGCTATGTCCGTGCCATGGACAACACCCGCTCGAAATTTTGTTGTTTCTTTCTGCGCGCAACCAAAGCATACTAGGCATCCCCCCTACGGGGATTGCCTCGTTCCCCTGGAATGTAGAGGGGCCAAGCAATGGCCCTGGTAGCAATTAGGAAGATACAATCGCACCAGAGCTCAGGGATGCCCAAATTCTACAGCTTTAGCTCGAAATGAGCCCCTTCTTTTCCAAAATTGAATAAATTCATGAGGAGTAATGTGACCAGACCTGTCATTAAGGAAATCTGCTAAGTTCTTTGTGACTCCATTCCCTTCACGCACGCGAGAGGTCTTGTCTCATTGGCCTCGCTGATCTGGCTTGCTCCCATCCTTAATGGTGAGGGGATGGGAGACGGTGGCCTGTATTTAAGACCCAACCAAGTGTTGTACCATGTGTCATCCCTATGCCAGGTGGCACCCCATCCGTGGAGGTATTCACATCTATTTATATTCTTCGTATTTTCTATTATTCGATGAAACTTTCTTCATTCTTGAGTGCTCCTGATGTTGATCCCCTGGGGATTGGAATGCGTCGAGTTTTCTTTTCTTCTAACACAAAGTTATTTATTTACTTATTAATATTTCTCTCTTGTGTCTTTATAATGTTCAACGAGATATTCATATAATTAATAAAAAACAATAAAAAAAACTCTAATTTTTTTTAATAATAATGGACATTGAATTTTTATTTTTAAATTCGTACAATAATTAACATAATCTAAAAGATATAGCTTATGATGACACTGTATAAGAATTTTTATTTTTATTTTTAAATTCTTCCACTAATCAACATAATCTATAAGATATAGGTTAAGATGTCAATGGGATATTTTCTTTTTCAAAAATATTAGAGAAAATTCATACATGATTATTACAAAAAAAAAATTCATTTTTTTTCATTTTTTTTTAATAAAAATTATTATATATATATATATTAATTAAAATAATCTAGTGAAAATTTATACATGATTTTATAATTTTTTTCCAATTTTCATAATATTTTTTAATAAAAATCAACTATATTCGTATTCGTTGATTTTATAATCATTTTTCGATCCATGTAATTAAAATAATAATAGTCTATAATGAATGATGTTTGATTTAAAAATTAAAAAAATTATGATAATCAATCTCGAATAGAAATAAATTTTGTTAATTAAAGTTAGTCTAATTTAATTAAAATTTTCAATTTTGATGAAAAATAATCAACCACAACAATAAATAAATTTGGTGAAAAATAAATAAATTTAGTGGATTAAGATTATTCTATGTTAATGTTAATTGTAAACAAAATTTTGAAGTTAATATAAATTTGTGGGAATATGTTACAATGAAAATTAGTGTGATATGCATTTTATTAATATGATACATATATAAATACATGATTTATGATTTTTGGATTCATCTTTTACAAGGTTTTTTGGACTCCAGACAATAGTTTCTATACATTCAAGGGACTTTCAATATTCTTTCTCTAGTGAATAATACAAAATATCATGACCCTAACAAATTAGGTTTCCAAAATTCCTTCCCTTAATGCAAAATGGTGTATGTGAGTCCAGGTAGAGAGTTGAAATTTGGAAGTGGACAAGTGCCAATAGCTAAATGTCCTCTCTGAATATGGTGGTTTTGGGATGGCCACAAACCAAATGGCTAACATAAGTTGATGTCTTCTTCTAAATAGTGGTTTAAAGGAGACCACAAATCTTAGAACTTTTCTGTAAGAATCAATGGTTCCCGGAACATTTCCTAATTAATCTAGAAGCTAATGTCTTCTACTAATTGGAAGTGATATCAAATGGTGGTTTAAGAATGACCTCAAATTGTTTTCTAGCAGAAGATGTAAGTCTTCTACTAAATGGTGGTGGTGGTTTAAGGAAGACCATGAACCAAATCTCATTGATGGAATATGTCTTTGACTCTGGCTCACTTGTTCCTACTCAATTGGCATGACTTCAAAACTTGAAGCTTGACTATTAATCATTGATATTATTCCCCCTTTTTAGAGACAAGGTGAGAAGATGAAAATATTTCCACCAGAAGTTGTGTCAATACTTGAGAATCAATTATTTAATACGACTAATATATATTCTTGGTTTTTGATGACCATTGCCAAGAAGTGATCCACCCATAGTGATTCTTTACTCTTGCAGGTTTCTTATGTTTGGAACATCTTTCTGAATGATGATTATAATTTTTACAATGTTCATAAGGATGAATTTCAAAACAATGATCCTCTCTGTGGCCAACTTGATGACAATTTTGGAATTTAGAAATATGATCTGGAACTGTAGAAAATGAAGATGAATTTTATTGAAGGAATCCACCACTCCAGAACTAGATTGGTTTGAAATAATCTTCAAAGTGACATGTCACTTCTATTTTGTATCTAAGACATGTTCAATGCTTGTTGTTGATTATTTATTCCCAATGTATGATTATGGTCTTGGAAAGTGCAAGAAGAACTTGTTTATGACAAACTTTGTCTTCGTTTGAATATGCTTATGAAGTGGTGTCACTGATTTGATCAGGTGTTGGCTACTGATAGGAATCATTCTCAAATTCAAAATCATGATTTTTCCAATCAAGGACTAATTCAGAATGTTGATCCTTTTGTTCTATTTCATCTTGTTGGATTTGTGATTCAAGATGGAGAAATTCATTTTTTTCCTATGAATTTTATAAACAAGTTAGAACATGAGTGAGAATTTCTTTGTCAATTGTGACTATATTCTCGACAATAGAGAGTATTAGAGTATTAAGTAAATCTAATAATTCATCAATTTGATCCATTTAGAGACTGACTTAGACCTCAAAGGGTTTCTTTCAACTTCAACCTTAACAATCATAATCAACAATTCAAACTTAGAAAATGGAGGGTGTCAAATTCTACAAAAATTGCACCATTTAAAAATGTAATTCAACTTAATTTAAAAAAAAGAGTACAAGTAAACTTACAAAAATGCTATTTGTAAATTAAAATTATTCTTGATTTTTTATTTCAATTGATCTTCAGGATTGAAATTTTCGTTGATGATTTGAGTCTATCAGTCTTTATGATCTTATATTGCACACTGAAATATAAGGGTGTTAAACTACAAGTGGCATGATTTTCCTACATATGCATCTTCGGGGCATGCATCCCCAAATTATTTTTCCAAATACTATACTTACAAGGAGGATGAGGATGGCCTTATGTGATCCCTTTTCTAAAATTTGAACCATCAAAATAATGTCCTAATCCTTTTTTCAAATAATCATACCTTCCATTGTTTATAGTCAAAATCTATATGGAAGGTGTGTATATTGTTTTCCCTAATTCTTTACAATGTAGAGGAATATACATGAAGTAAAACAAATTGTGGCACCAATATATTTAAAAAAAACAATTACACGTCTATTTCCATTCCCACTAACCAATAAGTTTGTACATATGAGGTGCATCAACTATTTAGGAATATGTTTTAACTAGTACAAGACTTTAGAAAGAGCACTTTGATTTCGATTTGAAAATATTTCCAAAGGATAAAGGGATGGAAGGTTCCTCTTGGAAGGGATTTGGTATGCACACAATTGTCTTTTACTTGCAATATTGTTAGTCCTATTTTCGACCAACTTCCACATTCTTCATATCAACAGGGTTTCTAGCTACATAAGTCACATAGAACACATTGACAACCTTAACACCCTTCATTGACACATCTTCTCTTGTAACTAACATCTCATTTTCTCATTTTGTCTAAGTATATAATTCACATCAGACGGAATCCCAACTCGATCATTAGTGCAGATTTCCAATCAGATGCATTTTGATGCTCTTCTTTAGTGCATGGCTTCACATCCTAATACTAGAACCCTTTTCCTCAACACTCATATGGCTTCACATCCTAATACTAGAACCCTTTTCCTCAACACTCATATAACTTTATTTATATATATATTTATATATATAAGATATATATATACATATATATATATATATATCCTTTTTTGAACATTATCAGCAAGACACGACCATTTGAATACCTACGACTTACAAACCTTGTAGTGATTGGTGCACCTGTGAAGGTTGATGATATGAATTCCATCAATTTCTACTTTCTACAGAAATAATTCCATTGTGCTAGAAAACAATGGAGATGGGAAGAAAACTGTCAAAGATAGTGGAAACTTTATCATCCAAATAATACTCTTGGATGATGTTTGGATAGTATATATTTGCACAACAAAAGAGCAATTTATTTTCCAGTAGGTCAGGTATTAGAAAATGTGGTTTCATGCCTTGCAAAACAACCATCTATGAAATTTGTTACACACATAATTCATTGTTATCTTCTAATTTTTTAAAATCAAAGGGCATGGGAAGAATTAAAGAATTGATTGTATGATGTTATACGGGATGTAACCTTTAACAATATCCTTTGGGAGGAAACCCAACAACTCCTTCATTTCCGCACACCAAAATCATCAAATTTCATTCATACCTAATATTTTATTTTCTCGAACTAATAGGATGCAAGGTGGCGTGCAAGGATTCCTGTCGACTGAGTGACTATGTAGTTCAATCGACAATATTCTCCTACAAACAACAGTTGACGACTAATCCATGGTTCCTAGAATCTTAGAGGGAATGACCAAAATGCTCATCCGATTACTAGTTGAAATTCCCGGAAGAGAAAAGTAATGTCGAACAGACCGAAAAAGAATGCCAATGGTATTCTAAGGACTGAAAAAACATATTAGGGTTTCCTAAGGAATTTTAGGGTTTCTCTGTAATATCAAAATTAATCTCAACACAAATGCAGGGATTGTATGGTAGATTGAAAAGGAAGATACATAGGTGGATAATTTATGCACTCAGATAGGAGTACAAGATGACAAATAGGCTCAAAATATCATGGAGTTAGGATTTGGTTGAGTAACAATCTCCTATTTTCCCATTATGTTAAAATGTGATGCTATGGACAACTACATATCTTAATTTAGGCCCTAAGAACTATAGGTCCTTTGATACCATTATGGACGATTTTCAAAAAAAGGTATGTCATTCCATTGTTTCTTAGTTTAATTATGAATTAAATTGCTTGAGTATAAAGGAAAGCCATATATTTCTATCCCACTTTCTATCTAGGATTAGTAGCACAATCCTAGTTAGATCTTACTGTCCACCCGTGATATTTTCTAAATAACAGTCCACCCACATCTCAGGTAGTATGGTATGAGTCCAAAAAGTTGAAAGAACATGAGAGGAACTATGCCACACATGATTCAAAGTTGGAAGCTATAATTCACCCCTCAAATATGTGGAGGAATTATCTCATGGGAAAAATATCTGAGGTAAGGATAGACCATAGTGGTATAAAATATTTGTTTGGACAACCAAAATTGAATTCCAAACAAGTTAGATGACTGGAATTCTTAGTGAATATGGATTCAATATAAATAATATCAAATGAATCTTAAATAAGGTGTGTAATGCACTCAACAAGACACTGCATGAGATGCATGCTATAATCATTATCATGTACACGTCTGATTTAAAAGACAAAATTTTAGAAGTTGCAAATTCAAATCAACATTATTTACAAGTAAAAGAATTATTACAACAAGGTAATTTACAACCAAGATATAAATATTATGAGTTGAAAGATGATGGAGTCCTCATGTACAAGGAAAAAGTACATGTGCCTAAATATCAAGTTCTAAAAAACACAGTGTTGAGAGAAATGCACAATGTGCCTTATGCTAGAAACCCAATATATCAAAAAACAATTGTAGTTGTGAAGGGCCAACCCTTTTCTCCAAGAATGAAAAAACTAGAGGTGGTTTATTATATAACTAGATGTTTATAATGTCAAAAGGTAAATATTGAGAATAGACATCCAACTAGATTTCTACAACAATTGCATATTCTTGAGTGGAAATGAGAAGTTGTTAGCATTGATTTCATTACTAAACTACCTAGGATTGTAAGACAACATGATTCCATCATGGTATTTGTTAGAAAAACAAGATTGCGGATAAATAAAATAAAACACAGAAGATACACAATACAATAGAGACACAAATGTACATGGTTCACCCAGTGTGGGCTATGTCCACCAAAGAAATTTCCAGGTCCTTCCTTTATTATTGTCTAACAAATGAAGGCATACAACCTATAACACACCCACTGTAACTTCTTCTTTCCCTCATTGTCTCCTCACTCAGAATACAATATTCACAATGACACATAGACACAATACATTTCCCTCATAAAAGAGGGTTTCCTTCTAGGGAAAAAAAAACTGACATAACTTTTACCGTCAGATCTTTGACCTTATAATGAACAGTCCATATTTACAATGAAATTACAATATACTTTTACAAGGAAATTTTTCCTTCAACTTGTAAACCCATTTATTCTACAATGATATTTTTTCCTACAGGCAACTAAACCGAGGTCCCTGAACCCCCATTGGGGAATGTTGTCCCCTGAAACCCTGCCAAGGGCCCGCTTTCCCCCGAACCCTGTAGAGGGGGTAACCCCCCTCTTCACTCCCCCACATGGAGGAGTGTACATTCTTCCAAGGTGTAAATTTTTCATGGGGTATAATCACGGTTGAAAACAAAGACCTCTGAATCATGAAGATAATCAGGTTCCAAAACCAACAATCTCCCAGTTGGAGATTGATCTCAACAACTCCACCGTTGTTGTATATGTTGGACTATGAACCTTCTTGGACATGACATATTTCTCATATTCACCTTCATGCTTGAAGACCAACTGAAACTGAGCAGGAAATCAGTTTCTCCCTGGTTACTCCCTTAGTTAACATGTCTGCAGTATTATGGCTAGTGTGTATCTTTTCCAACTTCAAATATCCATCTTCCAAGACGGATCATATGAAATGGTACCTAATTTGTATATGTTTAGTATTCTAATGGAAGGATGAGTTCTTTGCAAGATGAATGGCACTCTCATTGTCACAATACAACCTGCTATTCTTCTTCTTCTTTCTCAATTCCTCCATAAACCTTTGTAACCAAATCATCTCTTTACTAGCCTCTGTAGAAACAACATACTCTACCTTTGTTGTTGCAAGTGAAAAAAACTTTTGCAGTTTCGAAATCCAACTTACTTTTGTTCCACCTATAGTAAAAACATACCCTGTAATTCTCCTGCTATCTTTATCACCTACTCTATATGAATCAACATATCCCTGTAGAATAATGTTTGAACCTCCAAAACATAATGCATGAGTAGAAATACTTCTCAAATACATGAGAATCCACTTTAATTCCTCTCAATGTTCTTTACTTGGATTGTTCATATACCTTCTTACAAATCCCACTGCATGTGCAATATCTGGTCTTGTGCAAACAATCACATACATCAAGATGCCAATTGTTGATGAATAAGGGACCCTAGACATGTATTATATCTCCTCCTGTGTCTTGGGACACATTTCCATAGTTTATTTGAAATGGCTGGCCAAAGGTGTACTAACTAGTTTTGCATTCTACATTCTAAACCTCTCCAACACCTTCTCTATGTACGCACCCTGAGACAATGCCAATTTACGAATTTTCTTGTCTCTTGTTATTCTCATACCAAGGATTTTATTTGCAGCACAAAAATCCTTCATTGCAAATGAATTATCTAATTTCTTCTTGAGCACATTTATATCCTACATATTAGACCCTGCAACGAGCATGTCATCTACATACAATAGCAAGATAATATAGCCTCAATTTTCTATCATTTTAAAATAAACACAATGATCATAATGACATCTACTATAACCTTGTTTTGTCATAAACCTGTCAAACTTCAAATACCAGTACCTTGGATCTTGCTTTAGGCCATACAAGCTCTTCTTCAACATGCATACCAAATTCTCCTTTTCGTTGACCTCATACCCCTATGGCTGCTACATTAAAATCTCTTCCTCCAAATCCCCATGGAGAAAAGATTTTTTTACATCTAACTGTTCAAGATGAAAATATTCTACTGCCAAAAGACTCAAAATAGTCATAATTGAAGTCATTTTAACAACAAGAGAAAATATTTTATCAAAATGTATACCTTTCTTTTGTGAAAACTCCTTTACAACAAGTTTAGCCTTGTATCGCTTTTTTTCTCCATCTTCTTCCTTCAAATTGTAAACCCATTTATTCTGCAATGATCTTTTTCCTGTAGGAAACTGAACCAAGTCCCAATTTTGGTTATTTATCGCGGAATCCATTTCCTCTTTCATGCCTTGGTCCCACTTATTTTTGGTGTCTACCTACATTGCCTCTTCATAACATTCTAGTTCACCAGAATCAATCAACAATAAATAATACAATGAAGGAGAGTATCATTCAGGGGGTCTACTTAACCTGTTAGATCTTCTAACAACACTTGTAGGAGTTTGAGGTACTTGTTGATCTTGTTGTTGTACATTTTGATTTTCTGGTACCTTTGGAATTTATTTTCCAATGATCTCATCAAGCACAGTGTATTCTGGTTTTTATTTTTCCTATTTATTTCCCTACAATTGATCTATGTACATGACCTTCTCATTGAATATGACACCTCTACTCCTAATGATTTTGTTTTTTTCATAATCCCATAAGTGATACCCAAAATCATTAACACCATATCTAATAAAGGTACACTTATTGGATTTTCCCTCAAGCTTTGTTCTATTTTCTTTATCAATATGGACAAATGATTCACAACCAAAAGTCTTCAAAAAAGAATAGTTTACCTTTTTACCTGTCCATGCCTCCTCTAGAATTCTACCATCCAAAGAGCTTCAAGGTCCTCTATTTTTTAAGTAAACAACAATATCTACAACATCTGCCCATAAATGTAAGGTAAAACTAGCATGCAATCTCATACTCCTTGCACACTCCATGATTGTCCTGTTCATCCTTTGTGACACACCATTTTCTTGTGGTGTTCCTGGAACTGTCTTCTCTCTACGAATCCCATGGCATGAAAAGTAATCATCAAACTTCTTTCTGCAATATTCACCTCCATTGTCTGATCTGAGACACTTCAACTTTTTTTCTGTCTCATTCTCAACCAAAGATTTCCATTTCTTAAAAGTATCAAAAACATCATATTTTTGTCAAATGAAATAAACCCAAGTTTTTCTAGTTGAATAATATATAAAAGTAACATAATAACGAGAGCCACCAATATATGATACATGATACGGTCCCCATACATCTGTATGCACAAGTTCTAATCTTTCACTCTTCTTTTCTTTTCCAACTCTGATAAATCTGACTCTCTTCTATTTTCCATAAACACAATGCTCACAGAAATCCAAATCAATTTGTTTAAGATCTGGAAAAAAAAATATTTTGTGAAGTATCTCCATCCCCTTCTCACTCATGTGTCCAAATCTATGATTCCACAATGCTGTATACACTCCTGTAGAATCTAAAGAGATAGAAGAGTCAACATTACTAGTACATAAATACAATGTACCCACCTTCTCTCCCTTTTCTATCACCAACGATCCTTTGGTGACCTTCCACACCTTATCTGTAAATATGGATATACAATCTTCACTTTCCAGCTTCCTTGTTGAAATTGTATTTTTCCTTAGATCTGGAACACGTCTTACCTCTTTCAACAACCATTGGTTTTCGTTCCTTTGATTTATTTTTACCTTTCCCATTCGAGCAATTTTTCATTGTGCATCATCACCCAAATGAACATATCCAAAATCACCTTGAACATATTCTAGAAAATGTTTCCTATGGGGTGTGGCATGAAATGAAGCCCTTGAATCTACTACCCAACACTTAGAAATATTATCTACAAAAATAATCAAAGCATCTTGTAACACATCACATGTTACATTTTCTTCCTGATTTTTCTCCTGCTGCCCATCTCTTTGTTTCTTTGGAGCTTTGTAGTCTTTCTTCAGATGCCCTTTCTTCCCACAATTCCAACACTCTATCTTTTTGGGTCTCAATTTGGATATTCCCTTCCCATAATTCCCACGGTTCCCTGAGCCATTTCCTCTAGTATTTTGTCTTCCCCTGGTCTCCATGTTTAATGCATTACCTAATGTCTCACCAATGCTTTTCCGTCGCATTTCCTCACTAAGGATAACACCAACAACATCATCAAATTTTAAATTATTTGAACAAGAGACAAAGTTACTTACAACCATGAAAAAGTCATTCCATCTTTCTGGAAATGAGCACAAGATTAGAAGAGCCCTAACCTCATCATCAAAGTCCACTTTTTTAGAACTTAGTTGATTAATAACTGTATTAAATTCATTTAAATGATCTACAATAGAGCCACCTTCTGACATCTTCATATTAAATAGTATCTTCATTATAAATACCTTATTAGAAGCTGAGGGTTTTTCATACATTTTATCCAATGCGTCCATCATCTCCTTCCTTGTCTTTTCTTTCGAAATATTGAAATCCATCGACACTTCCAGGCTCAATCGTATCATAGCTAGAGCCTTTCTGTTATGAATATCCCATTATTTGTCCTTCATGGTCGTCCTCTTCTTTTCTATTCCACCTAATGGTAGGAATAGATTCATCTGATATAAATAATCTTCCATATTCATCTTCTATAAATGGTAGTTTTGGTCGTTAAATTTCTCGACCCTAAACTTTCCATCTTCTGTCATTTTTCCCACTCGAGCCAGGAACCCTGTAATATCCCCAAGGACAAGTGTGAATTGTATTTATGAATTGTAGCATGTTTTGTAGGCCGATGAGCCAAGAAATTATAAGATATGGGCTTATGTGTTTATTAGGCCGGAGAGCCTAGGTGTTAAAGGCCAGGAGCCTGTTAATTTGTACATGTAAATATTCATATTATTAATATAAAAACATCGCTTCGTGTAGACCGACCACAAAGAAAGAGTATGGGGGACTAAGCTCCACTAGGATGGGTAAGGGAGAGTGGGCTGAGAGGTTGGAAAGAGGGGCTAATCCTAAGGGCTTAATTCCAAGAGAATAATAATTTATTATTATTCCAAAAGCTGATTAGAAGGATATGTTTTTATCCTAAGTTCCTTTAGGAAGAGGGAATGAATTCCAAATGGAAAGGAACATGCTTCATAAGAGACATGTGTCAGCTCAGGAAAATGCAGTTTTAAGGGGGGGCACTCACTCACTAACAAAGGAAATCACACATAGGTTCACGCACAGATATTTTTGGCTCTCACGCTCTCACCATATTGGCTATGCTAGACCATTCTGCCCCATCTCTCCTCATGAGTTCACTGACGCACTAAGCAAGAACACAACCAACCGATTTTTCCATTGTTGAACCCATGGCCATTGTGCACCTCTGTAATTTACTAAGACATCCCTTTCCTTACCCAAATTTTCTATTTTGGTTTGAAGAGGCGGGTTGTCAAGCCCGTGGTTAAAGGGGTAGGTTGGCAGGCCTGTGACCAATTCTCTCTCCAGGTGAGAGAGGTTGTTGTGGATTGAAGAAGAAGGTTTTTTGGCCTATGAGAAACTCTGTCCAGGTGAGAGAGTGTGTTGAGGAAGTGAGTTCTCCTCGAGGGAGTCCAATAGCTGCTACAAAGCTCTAAGAATTTTGGTCTGGCCTATTGTTGAAGCTTTGGAAGGGAGGTGGAGCAGTTGATGGACTGTGTGACAGTGAAGGTGTATACTCTTGGGGTGAGACAGGTATGTGGGGAATGAGAGTATGTGAGTAGTGGGCTTAAGTGGCTCCTGAGAGAGAATCCTTCCTCTTAACTGTGTGACTTTCCTATTGAACTTGCCTAGCCTAGGAATCCCTTGCCCCGTGGAGTTTAGTCCCAACTCGGGGGTGACCCACTGCTAAGAGTGATGAGCAATGTGGTATAAGGCTGGGAGGTTTGTGGAAGGTATACACACAGTTGGTGGTCCTCCATAAAAACATAAGTACCGCTTCTATGTTTGCTACATTTTGTGTAGTGTTTATGTTTATATTGATGAGTATGGCCTGTATATGTTTTATGTATGGGCTAATTGTTATTTTTCACATGGATTTGTATATTATAAGACATGGTGTATGCTATGCATGTCTATGATTCTTGCAATGTTATCATGTGTTTCGTTGCATGTATGAATTACTGTCAATTCCATAGGAGTCTGTATGGTAGCAGTAATTCTATGTTATTTGTTTTAAATTCATTAGAAATGCATTACATGTGTGTGTGTGTGTGTGTTCCAAGGATACCACAAAATGGTATCATAGCTAAGTGAAGTGTCCGAGTAGTGGCATTGCTCGACTGATTGGGGGCTTGGGACGTTACAAAATGGTATCAAAGCCAAGGTTAAAGCATTGAGCCGGAATGGGCCAGATAAGTGGTCATTGGAACCAAGGTTTCAAGTGGAAATTGTGTCAAGAGGAACAAATTTTGAACCTCAGAACATTCTTGAGTTCCAAGAGGTTACCTTGGTTGTGTTATGAAGCTCAAGAGGTGTAGCGGTATTATAAAACCACAACATACGTGGTATTGGGCCGTAGGGTAATGTGGGCCATAGGATATGTTCAAGAGAAGTAGGAAAATTCACAACCGTCCGATCTGGAGAAAAGTGCAGGAGGGTTAACCTGCAAGTCCTTCAGAATTCGAGACTTCAGTGAAGTTATTTTTTATAGAGCGGAAGAGGCCGAAGGCCCGAAGCTCTGAAGTCTGAACCCAATCCAGACCATCCATCAAGAGGGACACATGTCAACAGATTGTCTTGTTCAGGATTTCGGTGTTCGGGAAAATTAGTGTATGTTGGGTCGAGAACTCTCGAAGCCCGAAGCTTCGAAGGCCCAAAGAGCCAAAGTAGTGATTCATGATGATGTTAATTAAATTAACGTGGACACATGGGTTGTGTGCCATGTGTCAGTGAGTTTCAAACCCATGGAAGATTGAAATTCCATTTGGAATGTGACACATGTCACCCATTTGATTAGGCCACATGTAATCTGCTAGTATTCCACCATGTGGCACTCCTTATGAACATGTTTAGTGGGGAACTATGGTTACATAACATAGTTAAAGGTCAATATACGATAGTCCCACACTGGCATTGATTACGATACACCAAGATCGACCAATAAGAGGCATTGCGGGGACCCAAGTTGCACAGGAGTAAATTCCCCAAGGCGGCCCCACAATCCAAACCATATTTTTACCGGGGGGTTACATCTTAGCATCTGAGGAATTGCGGGGTGATAGGAGGGTTACTCCAAAACCGTCGATGCATGCCCCTGCAATTTGAAAGGGGTAAATATTGATGTGACATGTTAGTCTTCGAACATTGAAACCTTGGGGCCCAGAGGATGCGTGGCACCAGATGCCATAGTCTGGAGACCAAACTCCTCGAAATAATTGTGCTATGTTATGCAGTGGAGGGACCCCCCACCGTTAAATGCAAAAAGGAAAGGGGCGGGGGGTGCAGAATTTATTACGAGACGTCGATCTGAGCATTGATCATCACATCCAATGAGACTTGGGTGAATATTAACCACTATATGACAATAGTCATATCCTCTTATTGAGGGTTATATTGAATCTCAGTCATTGGTTTCTGATGAACATTAGACCATAGATCCACTCCCCATAATTCGTGAGTTCTCCCATTCGGCACTCCAAGTATTTACAATGAATTGGGTTAGGAACTTCTGAAGCCCGGAGGCCTGAAGTCCTGAATAAGCACCTATCGACCTAGCACTTGGCCACAGCCTGTGGTCGCATGGGTTGGGGGATAAGAGAAAGGGGTTGGTGCCTAAATTTTTTGTAGAACAGAGAAGAGCTCAGAAAGAAAAGATCTGCAGGGATTCTTGATTGATCGAGAACCACATAATAAAATCTGAAAGTTTTCTTTGAATCAGATTGGGTTATGAATACTATGGAATGTGTTAAGGATTGATGGCCTGACAAATTTTGGTTGACTGCACATTGCTTTTGCAGAGTTAAACAAACAACTAAATCATATAAGGATCATCACAGAGTGTAGAGAAATGGTGGATGCACAGGAGGCTTACAGTCCAAAAGTTGAAGTTAGAGGAATAAATGATTAGTTGAATAAGGAAGGATCAAACTCTCATGTTCACGGAGAGGAAAAAGATGAGAACTTGGACATGATGAAAATCATTGAAAGATTGCAGAAATATGTCCAGACTCGCCTAGAAGATAACAAAAAAATCATGAAATCCAGGGAACAACAGGGAGAATTCAACATAAAGTTGATATAGAGCCTAGAAAGGATAGAAAATAAATTGGATAAGGAGAGTGAGTCCAGTAAATCAGGAAGTCACGAGTTTCCTGAAGATAAGAGGAAATCAAGGAGTGTTGGAAGACACCATCATCACTCCCAAGGGCACTCCAAGAGGAGGTCACACAGTATTTCAAGCCCATCTCATACCAGAAAGCATAGGATATCTGGAGTGGATGAACTGAAGGGTGAAATGAACAAGAATAAACCTCCTACGTTTGATGGAGAGCACAAGAAGGAGGAAGATGATGCGACATGGCTTCTTGGCATGAGAAAATATTTCCAACTGCAAAATTACTCCTCTCATGCTGAAGAGAGAATTGCAATGTATCAACTAAAAGGAAAGGCATCCATGTGGTGGGACCAACTTATACAGATGCAACACATTATAGAGAAAAATGTTACTTGGGGGGGATTCAAGAAGTATTTTGAAAATAAATACTTGACTAAGAGATACTATGACAAAAAGATGAAAGAGTTCTTTGAACTCAAGCTAGGAAGCATGACAATAGATGAGTATGAAAGAATATTCCTAGAGCTATTGAAGTATGTTCCTTTCATCAAAGATGAGACTGTCAAAATCCAAAGATATTTGAGTGGACTTCCAACTTTCATTAGTGACAAGATCCAATGTGATGATCCTAAAACTATGGAAGAAACCATAAGCAGAGAAAAATTCCTATATGATCAGCATAAAGGAAAGCCAACTTTCCAAAAAACTTGGGAAGACAAGAAAAAATTCAAAACGGATCAGAGGAAGAAGGGAACTAGGCCATCTTTTTTCATAAATAGCCTTCAAGGAAAACAAGGTTTTAGAGATCCCAGAAGGGCTGAAGTAGGTGGGAAAATGCCAATATAGCCACCTATGGAATATTGGGGTTGTAAAGGAAATCGTAGGTACAGAGATTGCCCCCACAAAAATTACAAAGTGAGAGTTGTCCACAATGTTCAACAAGCAGAAATAGTGGAGGACATGGGCATAAGTGTACCAAGAATCTACGCAGCCCTGGACAACAAGCAAACAAAATATCAGTCACATATGATTGAAGTAGAAGGTATGATCAACAACCAAACCATTACTATTTTAATTGATTCAAGAGCTAGTCATATTTATATAGATCCTAGAATGGTGGAAAGTTTTCATTTTCCAAGAAGCAAGCATGAAAAATATTGGTTAGTGAATTTGGCTATAGGATCCAAGAGAAAGGTTGTTGAGTTGGTTAAGTCTTATCCAGTGGACATGAATGGACTAAGCACAAGGGATGAATTGAACATCTTATCTTTAGGTTCATATGACTATCTAATTGGGATGGATTGGTTGGACCAACACCATGCCATCTTAGAATGTCATAAAAATGAATTCACTTTCTTGGATGAGAAAGGAAACCAAAGGAAAGTGCAGGGAATCCCAAGGGCAGTGACTATCAGATAAATCTCAACAATGCAGTTGAAAAAGTGCTACAGGAAGGGCTGGCAAATATTTCCATCCCATATGGAGGAAGCACCTAAGGGTAATGCATCAAATATTGAAGACCCTGCAGTCCTGGAAGATTTTGAAGATGTATTCAATGAGGTACCAGGACTACCCCCAAAGAGAGATATTGATTTCTCTATAAACTTGATGCCTGGAGCAACTCCAATGTCAAAAAATCCTTACAGAATGAGTACACCAGAGCTGAAGGAGATGCAAATGAAGCTTGAATAAATTCTTAAGAAGGGTTATATACACCCAAGTGTGTCACCTGGGAGTGATCTGGTCTTGTTCGTGAAGAAGAAATATGGGACATTGAGATTGTGCGTTGATTTCAAATAGTTGAATAAAGTCACTATAAAGAACAAGTATCCCTTTCCAAGGATTGATGAACTCTTTGATGAGTTGAAGGATGCCAAGATATTTTCAAAAATAGATCTCATGTCAGGGTACCATCAGGTAAGTATAAAGGATGAAGACATCAACAAGACTGCCTTCAGAACAAGGTATGGTCATTATGAATTCACAGTGGTTCCATTTGGGTTATCAAATGCACTCGTTGTTTTCATGTGCCTAATGAATGGTGTATTAAGAGAATATCTAGACAAGTTTGTCATAGTATTTTTGGATGACATCCTGGTGTATTCCAAGTCAAAGGAAGAGAATGAACATCATCTTAGGATGGTGTTGCAAGTGATAAGAGAGAATCAATTTTATGCCAAATTGAGCAAGTGCTCATTTTATCAAAAGCATATTCATTATTTGGGACATATCATTTTACAGGAAAGTATAACAGTGGACCCTGAGAATATAGAGGCCATTAGAGGATGTTCAACACCTAATAATGTGACAGAAGTCATATCCTTTATGGGTCTAGCTGGGTATTACAGGAGATTCATTGCAGGGTTTTCGAAAATTGCTCACCCAATCACATCATTACAAAGGAAGGGGGTAAAATTTCAGTGGACGGAAGAGTGTGAAAAGAGCTTCCATCATTTGAAGTAGTTGTTAACCAGTGCTCCAATCCTAAGGATTGTATATTTGAATGAATATTTTGTAGTTTGTATAGATTCATGCAAAGAAGGAGTGGGGGGAGGCCTCAGTCAGAATGGATTTGTGTTATGTTATAAATCCACAAAGATGAAGGAACATGAAAAGAACTATGCAACTCATGATTTGGATTTGGAAGCCATAGAACATGCCCTAAATAAATGGAGGAACTACCTCATGGGAAGGAGGTTTGAACTGAGGACAAACCATAACAGTCTGAAGTATTTGTTTGATCAGCCAACCTTGAATGTTAGGAAGAGTAGATGGTTGGAATTGCTTTGTGAGTATGAATTTGATATCAAGCATATTAAAGGAAAGGAGAACAAAGTGGTCGATGCACTCAACAGGAGAGTGCATGAGCTACATGATGCCACCATTAGCATGTACCAATTAGATTTGAAAGAAAGAATTGTGGAGGCTGCAAAATCAAATTTGCAGTACATGGAATTGGTAACAAAATTGCAGCAAGGTGAAATGCAACAAAAAGTTGAAGATTATAAATTGGAAGCTTATGGAACACTCCTGTACAAAAATAGAATTTATGTACCTAATTTCTAGGAATTGAGAATTATGATATTGAAGGAAATGCATAATGTACCTTGTGTTGGACACACTAGATATAAGAAAACAGTGGCAACAGTCAAGAGCCATTACTTTTGGCCAAGTATGAAGAAGGAAATTGTAGAATACATTCCCAGATGTATGGAGTGTCAGAATGTCAAAGATGAACATAGGCACCCAGCAGGGTTGCTACAACCTTTAGCCATTCATGAGTGGAAGTGGGAATTGGTGACAATGGATTTCATCACAGGATTGCCCAGAACAAGAAAGAAAGATGATTCCATCATGGTGGTGATGGATAAGCTTACGAAAGCTACCCATTTTATTCCATTGAAAACTACTTGTTGACGATTGAAATTGTAAATGAAGTTTTTCCCACAAAGCATTGTTGAAGCCATTATTATAAAAACTAAATAATACTAGTAGGTGGGACCCCCTTGAATTATTAGAGAGAAGATTTGTTCATTTTATGATGTTGAGATGATATGCGACATGACTCACATGGTTAATGAATATCTTGTGGTTATTGGTTATAAAATGAGCTTATGAAGGGTTAATTCCTTATGTTACTACAACCTATGTTATTCATTGATGTCATTGTTATCTGTTCTTATTGCACATGCATAAAAAACATGTTAATAAAATTACATGAAGGGCAGTTTTGAGAGAGAGAAAATACTAGAACAAATGCAAGGGAAGGGGACCTAGTTCTGCAATATCACATATGAATAAATTAAAAGAGATAAGAAACAATTGCAAGGGGAGGATTTAAAATCTATCCTAACTATACTACATGCATGAAAACACTTGATGATTATTGTTAAGCCTATCTAGCAAGTAAATGGTTACGAAATTGTGATTGAATTACATGTTTAATATGCATATGGTGTGGAAGCTTGGTGGTGCACTTGGAAAGGTGATAGTGCTAATGGTCATACAATGGTTAATTGAATTATCTGGCTGATCCACATATGGTATATTTGGATAGATTGAACATTGGTGGCTCATTTGATAAGGTGGTGAACATTGATGGTTATGCGGTTTTGTTTGAGTTATGTGATGTGAAATGGGATATGGTGATCGTGCTACTGAATTTAATGTGGTGATGGTTTCGATACATGTTTTATTAATCATATTAATGGAGAATTTGTTGGCAGGTACTGTTGATTTAATGAGATATGTGATCTAAAAATGAAGAAGACTTGTAATCTTGAAAATATTTGCAAGTAAAGTTTATGTGTTAAAAGAAAATGGATCAACTTTGCAACACATCATTAAATAGGATTTATTCATTTAAGACACAAATAAACAGTAGCATAATCAATGAACATAAGCACATAAACACAACAAATGATAAAGGAGTTCACCCCTCTCTTGGGCTACATCTCCTGGTCCAGCTTCCAATGGATCATTATTATTAATTGCTCAAAGTTCTAAAAAACATGCTTTAAAATGCTCAAAATGACCAACATATTGCTCCAATGGCTTCAGAGTGTCCAAAAACCCCTAGCTGGGCTTTTTCGGCACCTTGTTTGGCCGAAAAACGAAGAAGTTAGGCTTCTTGGAATCCTCCCCTTCAAGCTTGTTGTCTCTGCGTCTACAAAATGCACCCTTGTTCATTCAACCTAGCACACACACTATTTAAAGCATAAAAACCTGGCACCGAACGCAACCATGTAAACGGTGCAAACTGTAGGACGATTATGGGCGCGCCATCCCCTAACTGCCTAGCTCTCGGGCACATGAGTCCTCCATACGACCGACGCAAATAAAAAAAGGGCTAACCGTTTGCAAGAGTGAATATGGTCGTGCCAAGTGTCGGGCGCATGGGATCTCCATTGAAACCATTTTGAACATTCCCGCATGCTCTGTGGAAAGGTCACATGCCACAGGTCATGTGACCAGAGGCGCAATCATTTGTAAACTCACGCTCTTTGCAACGGTGGTCATATATGGAACCGGGGCTGGGCTCTGTGTGTAACACCGAATCTCGCGCAATTGCTATGGTATGGTCATATGTAACATAATAGAACCATGGGTCGGGGCTAAGCCCCGGCCTGAACCCCCTGCCATATCAACCATTACATTAATTCAAATAATTTAGAACACATATAGCTAACAAAGAATAATGTGTGGCCCGTTGGCAGGACAGACTTT
>SNQJ01S0024866.1:100452-117530 GCA_010110895.2 Picea sitchensis
CCTCCTCCGCCTGTCACATCTCTCTATTCATCTCGTGCTTCCCGCTTCCTCCACCTATATTCCACTCATCGCCTTCCTAGCCTATCATAGATTCCATTTTCCCCTTGTCCCTTTCACTTCCCGACATCTGTCTCCCCTGTTGCCTCCACCTGTTCAATTATCCCCACTCCCTCTGCCATCTCAACCTCTTCTCAGTCTCCACTTCCCCAACCACGTCATTCCACTTGGCCATATTTTGTCCATCATTCCACGCCGTTTGCGCCAGTCATATTGTCAGCATCCAAGTCCGCCTGCCAAGTCTCCCCTACAAACATCCAACTTAGATCCAGATGGAAAAGAAGTTGGGAGAGGCCGCCACATTCTACAGGTGCAAATTTGACTCGAGCCTGTCCCGGTCCCGAGAAAAGTAGTTAATGAAGAAGGGGGCGGTGGTTGAACATCGTTTCCTCCATAAATGGAAAGCTCGAAAGGGACTTCCAGCAAGTCAGCTTGTCTATAGGTCCCTTCTAAAACTCGATTGTGTTTGACAAAAGCTCACGTCTGATAGAAGACTACATGCATGGTCTTCTAGAGAGCATGTAGACGTAATGCCTTAAATGCAAAAACTCAGACACGCCTCTGTTGATTAGTGGCGAATTGCTCTGAGTATATAGAGTCGTTTTTGATATTTTGTGAAGGTCGATGGTTGAGCTGCGCTCCCATATTGTAAAGTTTTTTATGAAGAAGTCTGGTTCTCTCGTTATGTAATTTGATCTCAGACTTCTTGTTTAATGAAAGACAGTTTCCTTCCTCCATATTATTTTGCCTCTGATGCTGAAGTGTCTATGATTGAAGGATTCACATGGATTATTGTGACTGTGTTATAATGTATGTTTGATTGCAGTGTTGTTATAGTGTTCTTCAGTTTCCTGAAGCTTTGGGTCCAAGAGGATCTTGTATTTGAATATTTTCCTCTTTAGGCTATTGGAAGACCTGACGTCCATAATATACCTCTACATTTTCCTCTCGATTTCTTCCTCCTACTCACCTTTACTACAACTTACTGACTGAATTTAATCAAGACCTCACCTGCTTATGCATGCCTGGCCTAGTTTTCTGAGTTAAAACGATATTTTCTTGAGTATGAGTCCATTTGACCTTCTTAAATTATTCATTGTGACATACAAACTGATGGGTATTGGGATTACCTCTTTTGCAATCAAGAGGTGACTTCTAGTGATAACATTTATGGCGCCATTGCTTGGGACGAATTGAAGACTTTTCCCTGGGATCGAACGACAATGAGATTCTGATTCTGAAGGTGCATAAGATATCAGAACCACTGAATATTGCAACCTGCACCTGGTGAATCCACTGTGCCGACTCCACTGTTCAGCTGGCTTCGAAGGGCAGACACATGAGATCTCATCCACAACTGCCTCTAGAAACGCCTAAAGTTGACCCAGAGAAAATTATCAGAAGAGGGAGGACCTCTCAGGAAGATACTTAAGCTGCTGAACCAAGTATTTCTGGTAATTTTCACAACCTTCCTTCTGAAACTCCAGTTACTGTTTCTATTTCTCCTGCTATCCCATCTGCTAGAGTTTCTAGAACCTTAAATTTTGGAAGTTTTCCTACTTTTTTCTCCTCCCCTAGCCTCGGTTTGGAAGAAAAAAACTTTGACACGTCTGTGTCCCCTGAGGTTGTACCATGGTCTAGACCCAGGACCTTACAATATTTTACCACTCCGGGCTTTACCATCCCTCCTCTTGTTAGAGTGACTTCTAGGGAAACTTTTTTCATACCCTAGAAGCACAGTCCGAGTCTCACCTGTCCGCTCTCCACCACCTTTTGGTTCTCCTCTTGTTCATACTCCATGGCAGGAGCCAATCCCCCTAGAAACAAAATGGATGCCATAGTGGCGGCTAGGTATGCCCCTCTTGTTTTGCCTCAGCCTCTGAATGCCCTCCCAGCTGGTGGCTACCTTAAACAGTTGCCTAAGTTCACAGGTGAGGGAGATATAAATGCAGAGGAGCACCTTGCAACTTTCTATAGTTATGTTGATAATTGTGTCATTGTAAGGGAAGATGTGTGAATGAGGATTTTTGTCCATAGTCTGGATGGAGAGGCCAAGAAATGGTTCATAGCCCTAGCCCCTGGATCTATTGATGGAATTGAAGCACTAGACGAGGCATTTTTAAGACATTGGGGGGACAAAAAATATTTCCTCTATTACATCATAGAGTTTGGATCACTAAAGAAAAAGGAAGGGGAATCTGTTGTTGATTTTTCAAAGAGGTTTAATAAGATGTATAACAAGATTCTTGCTGAGATTAAACCCACATAAACCTCTGGAAGAATTACCTATGCCAATGAATTTGACCCTGGTTTCTACCTCCTATTAAGAGAAATAAGAGTTGTTTCCTTGGCTCATATGCAAGATGCGGCCTTGGAAGTGGAATCCGATATTTTGGTAGTGGACAAGATCAAGAATAAGGATGACAGAGACAAAAGAAAAGATAGCTCTGAATCTTCGACCTCTTCTTCCTCTGCTGCCCCCCCTCAAATGGATGAAGTAACCAAGTTACTAAAATCACTTTCTGCTAGAATGGAAAGACTAGAATTGGAAGGGAAGCTGAGCTACAAAAATCCCCAGAATGATGATAACAGAGGAAACTTCAGAAGACCTAACAATGCTCCTCAAATTCTTCCAAGAGATCCCAAGAACAGGGATAGAGATGATCAGAAAATCCAGACCCCTCTCCAAAATAATTCTTTTACTGATGAATAAGGGGAGGAAGAAGACCTTGATCCTAAAATCCATTGCCTAGGAGACACATCTTCTTTTCCTCATTTGACTCAATATGCATACGAGGAGTCTCTCATGGACCACCAACTAAATGAGTTGAGCAAAGGGGATAAGGCCAACAACAATCCAAACAGATATAGCCTCAGGTCCAAGAAGAAATAAGGAATGTATGATATTTCTTATCATCCCACCAGAGCAGAGAAGCCTGCTAAAGATGTAGCAGATGACAACAAAGGTAAGAAGGCACCAGCCCCCTCTCTAGTGGTCAAAATTCCTGTCACAGAGGTGAAATAAGTTCTAAAACTCCCTTCCTCTTTTAATTTTGAACATGAAATTCAAAAAATGAGGATCCCTGTGCCCCTTTCATAACTGGTCAAACATGAAGGTTTCAAAAGGATCCTTTCTAAACTGTTACAGTATGAGCCTACTTCTTACCCCATAGACTCGGTCAACCTCCAAGATGAAAATTCGGCTGTCATACTAGGGCCTATGGTGGAAGATAGAGATGACTCCTCCCCTCCTTTCTACACTTCACTGAACATTCAAAATAAGGTATTGCACAGTTGTCTTATGGATTCAGGAGCATCACACAATCTTATGCCTAAGGTCGTCGTGGAGGAGCTCGGGTTGGAGGTTACAAAAAATTATCACGGCCTGTATTCTTTTGATTCAAGGAAGGTGAAATGCCTTGGGGTCATCAAAGACTTGGCTGTATCTTTGTTTCAGCTGCCCATGAAAAGTGTGTTTATGGACATTGTGGTGGTTGATGTTCCCCCCAAGTTTGGCATGCTTTTGTCAAGATCTTGGATAAAAATACTTGGGGGAACCCTGTAGATGGATCTCACATATGCTACCATTCCAGTGTTTGGGGGGGGAGCATAGAAGGATTTATAGGGAAGCTCAGCTGTCCTACATTAATAGTGATGAAACAAACCCCACCAATCATCCTATTTTTTCTCTTGACACTAATTTGGGATCTAGTTTATTACAGTTCACTGATGCTCCCGAACCTCCTCTTGAACTTAGAAAATAGTCCATTACTTTTCCTGAAGTTTCTCTTCCCATCAGTCCTATTTGGAAAATGTTTTTTGATGGAGATTCATCTAGGGAGAGTGCTGGTGTTGGAGTGGTCCTTTTTTCACCAACCCAAGAGACTATATCTCTGTCCTACAAAATAGAATTTGAAACTACCAATAACGTGGTGGAGTATGAAGCTCTTGTTTTGGTTTTGAGGGATGCAAAATAAATGGGGATTAAAGAGATATCTGTCTTTGGGGATGCTGAGTTAGTGGTCAATTGGGTCAGAAATATTTACCAGGATAAACACCCTAGACTAAGAGCTTACAGGAATGAAGTATGGAACTTGATTGACATTTTTTTCTTGGCCTTCAATATTTCTTTTATTCCAAGAGAGGAAAATACAATGGCTAATTCTTTGGTTCTTTCAGAAAGAAATTTCAGAGTCCCTCTTCCACCAAAGCCGAGGTATGATGTAGAAATAAAATATAGGCCCTCTATAGCTGACAATGCCAAGCATTGGAAGGTATTTGAGGACGATCTTGAGATCAAGATATTCCTTGAGACTGTTGAGGAATTTTCTACACTATATATTGATTAGGATCATGATTCTGAAAGTGATCCTCATGCTAATATATTTTCAAATAAAATTGCTAATCATGATATTGTGCAGCTACCTAACAATCATATTCCAAAGGGAATAGTTCCTTTGGAAAGATTGTTTGACAGAAATGATGTGGCAGTAAAGGTCAAAGGATCAACTGATGATGTTGATGTAACTGACTGCAACATTGGCACAGAGAAGGATCCAAAGTTTGTCAAGTTGTCAAGCAGCTTGTCAAAGGAGCAGAGGGCCGAATATGCTAAGCTGTTGAAAGAATTTGCTGATGTATTTTCCTGGACATATGCAAACCTCAGAACATATGACACAAGTGTCATTGAGCATAAAATCCCACTGAAGGAGGAGGCCAAACCATTTAGACAGAAAATGAGACCAATAAATCCTATGTTGTTTCCTATCATGGAGAAAGAGATTAAAAAGATTTTAGATGCCCAGATTATCGTTCCTCTGAGGTATTCTAAGTGGGTGGCCAACTTGGTCCCAATGAGAAAGAAGAGTGGAGAAATCAGAATTTGTGTTGATTTCAAGAACCTGAATAGAAACTCTAAGAAGGACAATTACCCCTTGCCAAAAATGGAGCATATATTACAGAGGGTAACAAGTGCATCCAAGATTTCCATGATTGATGGCTTTTCTGGCTACTATCAGATTTCTGTCTTGCCTAAGGACAGAGAAAATATATCCTTCACCACTCCTTGCGGTACTTTTATGTACGCTAAGATGCCCTTTGGATTAATGAACGCAGGGGCAACCTTCCAACGAGCCATGGACATAGCCTTTATTGGAGAAGGGGACAAGTTTGTGGTCATCTATTTGGATGACATAACAATGTTCTCCAGATCTGATAAAGAGTATTGTGAAAATTTGAAAAGGGTCTTCTTGAAATGTAGGAAATTTGGTCTCTCTTTGAATCCCAAGAAGTCATTGTTTGCCATGAAAGAGGGAAAATTATTGGGGCACATAGTATCAGCTGAGGGAGTCATGATTGATCCAAGTACGGTAGCAGCCATACAAACCTTGTCACCCCCCAGATCCAGGAAAGAAGTTCAGTCTTTCTTGGGAAAAATTAATTTTTTGAGAAGGTTTGTTTCTAATTTTGCTGAAATGTTAAAATATATTACAGCCATGTTAAGTAAAGGAAATGAATTCAAGTGGACTGCTGAATCTCGTAATTCCTTTGATAAAATAAAGAAGGCCCTGACTGAAGCACATGTGCTTATCAGTCCTGATTACTCAAAGGATTTCCTTTTTTTTTCATTTCCTTCATTTGACACAGTAGCAGTTGTTTTATTGCAAAAAAATGAGGAAGGGTTGGAGCAACCCATTTCTTTTTTTAGTAGGGAATTGAGAGATGCTGAGGTAAAATATGACATCATGGAAAGGCAAGCCTATGATTTGGATAAAGCTCTCAAAGATTTCATAGTTTATGTGCTGCATTCCAAGGTCATTGCATATGTCCCTTCAGCTTCTGTGAAGGAGATTATCATTCAGCCTGACATAGGCGGAAGAAGGAGCAGGTGGATTGTCGAGATCCTTGAATTTGACCTAGAGATAAATCCCACCAAGTTGGTTAAAGGCCAAGGTTTGGCTAAAATGCTGGCTAAGTATAATTGCAAATCCCTGGGGGTAAATTTCATCAACACTTGCTCGGTAAATCAACAGGCTGAGTTGTCTAATACAAATTCTCAAGTCATCCCCCCATTAGCAGGATGTCCTTGGTACAAGGACACTATGTTTTTCCTATAGAAGTTGCAGCTTCCTGATGGCATGGAGAAGAACAAGGCAAGATATTTAAAGCTCAAATCAATGAAGTAATGTCTGGTTGATCAAGTCTTGTATTGGAAAGACCCCCTGGGAGTTATTTTGAGATGTTTGGACCCACAAGAAGCACAAACTATCATGTCTGATTTTCATGACAGTCTATGTGGGAGACATCACTTCTGGAGGACCACAACCTACAAAATTATCAGGGCTGGATACTTCTGGCCTACCCTGTTCATTGACGTTTGTGAAAAAATCAGAGCCTGTGTTAAGTGTAAAAAATTCTCAGGAAAGCAACAACTAAAGTCTCTGCCATTGAAGCCTATGGTTGCTTCAGGACCCTTTCAGCAGTGGGGCCTAGATTTTATTTGGGAAATTCATCCTGCTTCCAGTGGTCAGCACAGATGGATCCTGACTGCCACAGATTATTTTACCAAGTGGATAGAATCTATCCCCACAAGGAGTGCTTCCTACAAGGTGATCATTGGTTTTCTCGAAGATATCATAGCTAGGTTTGGTTGTCCAAGCATAATTGTCACTGATAATGCAACATCTTTCAAGGCTGAGCCATTGATCAAATTATGTAAACAGTTTGGAATCAAGTTGATCCACTCTACCCCATGCTACCCCCAAGGCAATGGATTGGTTGAATCCTATAACAAGAGCCTTATCAAAATCATCAAAATATTGTTAGAGGACAACAAGAAAGCATGGGATTCAAAACTCAAGTTTGCTCTGTGGGCTGATAGAGTAACAACAAAAATATCTCTGGGTGTCTCTCCTTTCCAGATTGTGTATGGGATTGAAGCCATTTTTCCTTCCCAGCTTGCCTTACCTATGGAAAAATTATTTCAAGATTTCCAAGGTGAGCCTGATGATATGATCAGAAGAAATCAACAGCTGGTCGAAGTGCAGCAGACAAGGGAGCAGTTGTTGGACATAGCACATGACCATCAACATAAGATCAAACAAGCTTTTGACAGAACAAAAAGAAAAGAGGATTTCCATCTGGGAGATCTAGTACTCAAATGGGATGCACCCAAGTAGGACAAAGGCAAGCATGGAAAATTTGAGGCCTTATGGATCGACCCTTCAAAATATCTAAGATATTCCCAAATAATACTTACAGGTTGTAGAATTTGGAGGGTGATGAAGTCTTTGGTAGTCGTGTAAATGGGCATTTTCTGAAAAGGTTCTTTGTTTAAGCCATGAGTGGCTTCCCATGTCATTGTAAATATCGGTTTTCCTTTTGTTTTTGGTTTTTATGAGTGACTCCAACCCAACAGTAAGGAAATGAAGCTACTGAAAGAGTTCTTAGAGCCTCACAGGGAGGTCTCTATCCCCCATGGAGCCTAATGTTAGCACATATTATTGATAAATTGTGTGTTTTTGGCCCCTTGGCGAAAAAATGAAAGAAATCAGGATAAAAACCCACTTGGTGACTCTTATCCTAAGTCGGATGAGTGATTTGATGGCCTTGTCGTGTTGTGCTAAGGTGCATGCACATTTGGGTGGCCAAGATCTGCACGCTCAGATCTACGACGCACAATCCATATCGAACCCCCCCGCTATTCTGCCTTTAACGAGGGGGGGGGGGTTGTAGTTGGTGGTTTTTTCACACAGACCGCCCACTATCATGGNNNTCCGAGCTAGCTCATTCTACCACTCTACCATACTGCTTTCCCTCCCACCAACACCTGTCCCCCACTCAAATTTCCTCCTCCGCCTGTCACATCTATCTGTTCATCTTGCACCTCCTGCTCCCTCCACCTGTCTTCCACTCATCGCCTTCTCGGTCTATCACAAATTCCCTTTTCCCCTTGTCCCTTTCAGTTCCCGACATCTATCTCCTCTGTTGCCTCCACCTATTCAGTTGTCCCCACTCCCTCCTCCATCTCAGCCTCTTCTCATTCTCCACTTCCCCAATCGCATCATTCCACATGGCCATATTTCATCCATAATTCCACGCTGTTTGCACCATTCATATCGTCAGCATCTAAGTCTCCCCTGCAAACATCCAACTCAAATCTAGATGGCAAAGAAGTTGGGAGAGGCCGCCACGTTCTACAGGTGCAGAGTTGACTCGGGCCTGTCCTGGTCCTGAGAAAATCAATTAATGAAGAAGGGGGCGGTGGTTGAACATTGTTTCCTCCATAAATGGAAAGCTCAAAAGGGACTGTCAGCAAGTCAGCTCGTTTGCAGGTCCCTCTTGAAACTCGATTGTGTCTAATAGAAGCTCACGTCTGACAGAAGACTGCATGCACAGTCTGCCAGAGAGCATGCAGACATAATTCCTTCAATGAAAAAACTCAGACACACCTTTGTTGATTAGTGGCGAATTTCTCTGAGTATATAGAGTTGTTTTTGATATTTTTTGAAGGTTGATGGTTGAGCTGCACTCCCGTATTGTAAAGTTTTTTATGAAGAACTATGGTTCTCTAGTTATGTAATTTGATATGAGACTTCTTGTTTAATGAAAGTCAGTTTCCTTCCTCCATCTTATTTTGCCTCTGATTCTAAAGTGTCTATGATTGAAGGATTCACATGGATTATTGTAACTATGTTGTAATGTATGTTTGATTGCAGTACTGTTATAATGTTCTTCAGTTTTATGAAGCTTTGGGTCCAAGAAGATCTTGTATTTGAAGATTTTCCTCTTTAGGATGTTGGAATACCTAACGTCCATAGTAGACCTCTACATTTTCCTCTCGATTTCTTCCTCCTACTCACCTTTACTACAACTTACTAACTAAAGTTAATCAAGACCTTACATGCTTATGCATGCCTGGCCTAGTTTTCTGAGTTAAACTATATTTTCTTGAGTCTACGTCCATTTGGCCTTCTTAAATTATTCATTGTGACATACAAATTGATGGGTACTGGGCTTACCTCTTCTGAAATCAAGAGGTGACTTCTAGTGCTAACACATAGTTGATTCAAGGGTTGAAATCTGATGGTGGGCTCTGACATTGGGTTGAGTGGTTTATTTGTTGTCCGTGTTGGCTATTAACCATATATGTACAAATCCACTATACACCAAAATATCTCCATGTTTTGTGACATTGGGTGGTTATTTTTATTCATCATAATTTTTGGAATATAGAAATGGCGTTGTCTAATTGTTCTCCGAATTGTTTTTTTCGTTGGAATCTGGCGATATAAATCTACACGAAATGACTATTTTTTGTTGTTTAAAAAATATTTCTGAATGCAGAATTGGATTCATCGTGCTAAAAAACTCATGGGCCACTTAGATTATACATAAATAATCACTCAAATCTGTGGATCTAACAATTTCCGACCATAATTTGGGCAAATGTCCCCGAAAAAATATCGCCAAAAAAAATTCATTTCGTAGAACTTTTTTTTTTAATCATGGAAAATTGGTAATTTATTAGAGTAATAACATATTCAATAGTCTACAAGTTAGATGTATCCATAACTTATGACTTAGAAAAAGTCGAGGCATCTCACCTGGGGGTGTATACCCTTCTAGGCTTATCACAACAAGCCTACATGTCACTAGACAGGAATTGAACCTGGGTGGGGAGGATAACAAGCATGCTACCCACCACTCAAGCTATACCCATGTGACAAAAAAAACACTTGATGTTATTGAAAATGACATTCTTAAAAATAAGGTAGCTTGGCTACAAAAGAGCATAGTTTGTGTTGGCCCTTGACCAATTTTTGGAGAACCTTGGTCATGTTGACCTCTTTTTGAACTTCGACAGCCTGTCGAAGGAGGAGCACAATACGAAGTAGAGATCACAGGATCTCGACCCACTTTTGAGTCCTTTTTGGGTTTTTGGGATTATGTAATGGGATTGGGATGTTGGCCCATGGGTTTTACCCATGCTTAGGCCTATTTTGTAATGTATAAATAGATATCTAGGTGAAGTAAGAAGGGAGGGAGCCAAGATAGGCATCTATGTGATGTATGCTAAGTGCAAGTAAGGTTTTGTATAGACTTTGTGCATGCTTGCAAAGCTAAGTGCAAGTGTTTGTAACAAACTATGGAAGGGTTAGTGCTCTAACGCAAGGAAGAAGGATCTAGCGAGCTGCACAGATCTTCTGTCCTCTGCACTGAAGGGTTTTTGATGGCTTTGTGCTTGTAACTGATTGGCCGACGACAATAAAGAAGAAGAGTTGGTGGACGTAGCCCTAGGGTGGGGGTGAACCACATAAACATTGTGTTGTGTTGCTTTGTGCTTGACTGGATGTGTTTATATATTCTTTTTCTAAATGCTTAGAGATGATTAGATAGATATGTTTATGCGTAGTGATAATAATGTATGAGAATGTTAGATATGATCTATATGAATATGCTGAGTGTTTGATTTACTAGATTTGACCTATCTGTTGATGTTAAGTGCTTAAAAGCATTGTATCGGTGTGAATGCTGCGAAGCCCTGTGTTATTAGCGAGGTGATTATTGATTGTATATTGAGGAACTAACGGTGCTAAGTGCTTCACTAAGTATTATAATCACAGATTTGTGTCCCATCTAAGGTTGCAGACATCTGAGTCCTGCAACCACCCCTACCTCTACCTCAGGTGAGACTTCATCTGCTTCGTAGATGTTGCCGAAAGGGCCGGTAGTTAGGGTTTTGTTGGTGTGTTGTTGTAGCATTTAACCATGGGTCTTCCCCCGTGACAAAAAATGGTTTCGTTGTCGGGACCTTGAAACTGTGATTGCTAGGAACTGAGGAAGAAGAAGCTCTGTGCAAAGATCCGATCTGAAATTGTGAAAGCTCTGTGCATAGATCTATTGCCCTAACGCGCAACATTTTACTTGACCTGTGAAGCTCTGTGCCAAGAAAAGAGGTAAGATCTGAAGAAAAGAGGTAAGATCTGTAAGCTCTGTGCTCTGATAAAGGTGAAAACAGTAGAAAAAGTATAGATCTGGAAGCTCTGTGCTTTGATAAAGGTAAGAATAGTTAAAAGTTTTAGATCTGGAAGCTTTGTGCTCTGTAGAAGTAAGATAAGTGGAAATTTTTATTTATAGAGTATGGATCTAGGTATGATTGATAGGATCTATCCTAGCTTGAAAACTAGGGCATTAATAGATGAAAAAAGGTTTGATATGAGTAGATCTGATAAGACTAGTGAAAGATATGTTATACATATGCATAGAAAGAATGTTTGGACTAACAAATGGATGCAAGATCTTAGAAAGAATTTGTTGCAGGTTAGCTCCTATCATCCTAGCACGTAGTACAGGAGAATTTGGGTATCATTTAGAAGAAAGAGAGGATTAATCCTCTGTTACAGTTGCAGAAAACTGGGACATCTTGCTAAAGAATGCTTTAGGAGAAGACCTAGTTGTCTTTGTTGCAAAGCTCTAGACCATGAAGTGTTGGACTGCCCTAGAATTATTGTTAAGATTGAAAGAATGAATCCGAGCCAGGAAAACCCTAAGGCAAATCTAGAGACTATGGCATAACCCTAGAAAGAATCAGAGAAAGTATTTTTACAAATGAAAGAAACCCTGAATGACCACCGACATGTTAGATTATCAGAGATTTTTAAAGAAAAAGAATGCATTGAAGAAAGAATAGGAGACTTCGACATTGACTGTGTTATGGACGAGGAAACATAGGTGAATATCATGACAGAGAGAACTTGGGAAGCTATAGGAAGGCCTTCTATGATCCCTTCATTAGGAGGAATAGGATTATTTAGAGGAAAACTGGTAAACCTATGTGGGAGAACCACTCAACTATCTATGAATGCCAATGGAACTTCGACAGAAGAAGATTTTGAGATTATTAAATTTATTGAGAACAACGCCCCGTTTACCATGTTACTAGGAAAACCTTAGATTGAAAGAGATCAAGCCAGATGAAAATAAGAAGAAAAAGTTTTGGAGCAGAAGAGGCAAGAGTTAAAAGATTTTATGACTAGAATGATTGCATACTTGATTGAAGAACATGAGTAGAATCAAAGATATTTAACACTAGAGACCCTGATGTCGAAGCTGGAAGAACACTAGGAGACCCATAGAAGACTGAAGTACCTATCCCATATAAAGAAGAGGTGTTACCCCTGAATCCCAGGAAAGAATCTCAACAATGCGCAGTGACTATGTTAAAAGAAGAGAAGAATCAGAATGGAAAAAGACATACCGAGACGAAGCTCACTGGAAAGAAGGCCATGAATATAAGTAAGAAGAGGGATAATATTGAAAAGCTACATAAATCTCTAGAGGGAAATTCACAGGAGGAAAATTTGCAGAATTGGAGCTTCGCCGGGATATTAGAACAACGACACATGGCACTTTGTTGTGGCGAAGCAGTATAGCTATTGGGGCTGATATATCCATTCGACTATCACTCTGAACGGATCGAAAAGAATTTATAGCTCGACACTAGACCATTGGACCATGCCTTAATGGACAAAACAATATTTAATGAGGTTGCATACCCATTACAAGCGAACCATTGCCAATTTACCTATTTATCCCATCGCGCCATGCACAGAGAACACTTTTGCTAACCAAGTGATTTGAGCCTGCAGACCAAGTGATTTGCCTATAATGATCATTTCCCTCTTACTATTTATTTTAGTGGAGTGTCTAAGTTTAATTGACCCCGATCTTATTAATCCTGAGCATGTATTTTCGAGGATCTCAACGCAATCGAAGAGTCCGTGACAGAATTTCTCCTCGAGCTAAGAACCGAAAGAGTCATGTTGGAGAGAGGAGTGTCTATAGGTGTACAAGCATCATCAACGAGAGGACTTCCAGCCTCTCCATCCACTGCTCAAGCCAGACCATCCCGACCAGTAGATGAGAAACGAATGAAGCACATAGATGATCTAGCGAATGCTAAGTTGATTCCAAGCATATTACCAACCTGCCTGCCACCTGTGAGTGGTGAGATAAATCAAGACAATGTGCCCAGAGACTTTGGATACGAATTGGTCACTGCGTACCTCTCAAAGGGGATACGCGCAGTTTAAGCAGATCAAGAAAAGATAGCAACGCTGAAGTTTAGTGACTTCAACCTCGACGACAAGAAGGTTTACAACATGCTCGCCCCGCACAAGTATTTGACCAGAACCAAGGGAAAGAACTCAAATATCGTCCCTCAGTCATGGACCCATAACCTCGCGCAGTCCACTCTGCTCAATGTCATGAATATCCCTCACTTCGGAAGGCACCAAGAAGTGAATGCATGCGTCAAGTTTCTGTTGTCCTGCTACCGTGGCAAATACTTGTGGTTGAATCGTTGTATCATAGTGGATCCGACATTGATCAATCGGATCACAAGGCTGAGTATGCAAGACCTTGACCCACAATATTTCTACCCCAGAAAGACCACAGATCGTGCTCTTGCACAGAAGATTAAAGACACATACGGAGATGTCGAGAAAGGAATGCGAGGCTACAAGGTAGCCTCTATCCAAAGTGGTGCAGTGCACTTAGTTTGTCAATTAATTGCAGGAAAGTTAGTTCACAAGAACTGACCCACCCAAGTGACTGGATTTGTAGTCGACCTTGCAGGGAAGTGCACGAAGGGCCTACAAATGAATTGGACAAAGTACCTCGTAAAACAACTGGAACTGGACTGCAGGGAATCCCAATATCAAGGATATGAATTCCACTTTAGCTGGCTTCTCATACTGATCGCTTTCATCGCATGGGAGATGCCAGAAGGTGCGACCTTCTCAGACATCGAGCCCTTTGAACCTTTGGCCGCAAAGTTTAGTACACTATGGTACTTAAACAACATGAGTAAGCAATGGCAGTAGAATGCCATGTTCCATATATATTACAACTAGATGAAGGTAGCCATCCAGTCCGAACCTCGCATCATGCCCAATACTCTCTACAGGTTTCGGCCCTTAATGAAATTCAGCCTGGACCTCCATTTCATCTATATCACAACGTGAACTGATGATTATAAACAACAACTACAGTCTTACTACAAGTTGACGGAGGATGACTTGGAAGAAATTACAAAGGAATGGTCAGTGGACCTCCTTGTTCCAGTCGACCCTATGGAGATGTATGACATAGACAGTCTGGAAACTGCGCACGCTACACCTGGATCGAGCAAGACCAATAAAAATGAAGAAGCTCAGGATGTAAGAATTACCTCAGCAAATAACGCTTCCATCTCAACAGAACAAGGAGGAGATGGCAGAGAGATAGATGGCACATAAGTGGAACAAAATAAAGGCGAGGTTACACCACCTAGAGACGAGGAGGATCCATCAAAGAAGAGGAAGGTTTCCCCTCGAAACCTTCCTCTCGGAAGAAAGTGAAAGAAACTATGACCAAGTTCCAGACTATCCTCACTCCAGATGACTTCACTTTCATTGTAGTAGCCCTGAACGATGCTTTTCTAGAGATAGCAGAGAAGCAAGAAGCTAAGTAGGAGGAGGTGTTCAGTCAGATTAAGGACGAGCTCCAAGGAGTGCAGCAGGCACTACAATCTAGCTGCGCAGTATCCACTACGCCTCTATCAACAGGAACATCAGAACTGGGAGATGAGCCATCTCAAATCCACTGAATCTCCGATGCAGTCGAAGCTTTCCTTCGATGAGCTCAGGAAGAAACAACGCAAGCTACCCAGGCATTGGCAAAAGTATAGCGAGACCTTGTAGAACAACGCAGTACTGTAGAAAGGGAAAATATTGATCTACAAGTGAACTGGAATGAAGAAAAATCACAACTGTAGCAAAGAAAGGAACAGTTGCTCGCAAAGCAACTCGAAGTAAAGGAAATGGTTCATAGAGCACTTCACTCCGTGATAGTCGTAGAAGTGAAGACTGAAGAGCAAGTTCCACAACAGGTGGTGCAACTTGAAGAAGTAATCCACCAGCTCCAGCAACACATAGCAGACTTGGAGCCTTGCACTGTGGTCGAGACCCCGCAAGAAGTAAGAGACCTAAGGGAAGCAACTGCTTGTAGCGCAGTTGACAGACTGAAATCTCTTTCCTTGGAGTGAAAGCAGATGAGTAACCGCAATGCCCAAACATACGAGAACCTCATTGAGAATCCAGAGTTGCAGTCACTGGAGTCACAACTCTAGGAAGCGAAGCAACATGCAGACACCCTCCAGGTGCAGCTGAAGGCCTTGTCGATCGTGGAAAGAATGAAGCAGTCTCATGAGCAACACACCACCTAGCAGCAAATACACACGATTAAAAGTAGAGTGATGGAAGTTACTCAACGACTTCAACCAGTGCAAGATAAGGCATGTCAATTGTTCATAAAGGTTGAAAGTCAAGGAACAGAGCTGGAACAGGTTGTCATCGTAATAGAACAACGCCTACAAGGGCCAATGAATGACGCAGTGATCCTGGAGTTCACCGCACAAGAGGTCGTCGCACAACAACAGGTCGAATTAGCTTGAGCCCAGCTCGAGGCCTTCGAAGCAGAACTGGTCAGATCAGAGTGACTCAGGACGAGTCACAGGTGAGTGTTGGGGGCCTGTTGGCCCTTGACCAAGTTTTGGAGAAACTTGGTCATGTTGACCTCTTTTTGGACTTCAATAGCATGTCAAAGGAGGAGTGCAAGAAAAAGCAGAGATAACGAGATCTCGACTTTAAAAACTTTTGAGCCCTTTTTGGGTTTTTGGGATTATGTAACGGGATTGGGATGTCGACCCATGGGTTTTACCCATGCTTAGGACTATTTTGTAATGTATAAATAGATATCTAGGTGAAGTAAGAAGGGAGGGAGCCAATATATGCATCTATGTGATGTATGCTAAGTGCAAGTAAGTTTTTGTGTAGGCTTTGTGCATGCTTGCAGAGCTAAGTGCAAGCGTTTGTAACAGACTGTGAAAGGCTTAGTGCTGTAACGCAAGAAAGAAGGATCTAGCGAGCTGTGTAGATCTTTTGTCCTCTATGCAGAAGGGGTTTTGATGGCTCTATGCTTGTAACTAATTGGCCGACGATAATAAAGAAGAAGAGTTGGTGGATGTATCCCCAGGGTGGGGGTGAACCACGTAAACACTGTGTTGTGTTGCTTTGTGCTTGACTGGATGTGTTTATATCTTCTTTTTCTAAGTGTTTAGAGATGATTAGATAGATATGTTTATGCGTAGTGATAATAATGTATGAGAATGCTAGATCTGATCTATACGAATATGCTAAGTATTTGATTTACTAGATCTGACCTATCTGTTGATGCTAAGTTCTTAAAAGTGTTGTATTAGTGTGAATGCTACAAAGCCCTGTGTTATCAACGAGGTGATTATTGTTTGTATATTGAGGAGCTGACGATGCTAAGTGATTTACTAAGTATTATAATCACAGATCTGTGTCCCAACTAAGGTTGCAGACATCTGAGTCCTGCAACCACCCTTGCCTCTACCTCGGGTGAGACTTCATCTACTTCCCAGGTGTTGCCGAAAGGGCTGGTAGTTAGGGTTTTGTTGGTGCACTGTTATAGCGCTGAACCCTGGGTCTGCCCCTATGCCAACAATTTGGCTTAAAGAAAACAATTGTAAATGTTGATGAGTATACAACAAGAGTTTCCATTAAGCATATTTTAAACTATGACAATGACAATTATGTTAAAAAGGAAACTATAATACAAGATTAGACACTTATCAAGAAATATTATACCAATGGATATCATCGCTACACTAAAAGTTTTGTGTGGCAAACCACTCTATAACTCTGAAGTGTTGTGATTAACACTGAATGGGAATCTCTTATCTGCAACAGAAGCTAATGTTTTCTAGATGAAATAATAAGCTTTGAATTTGATTATTCTAGTGAAAAAGAACCAGAGACAGAGACTGTTGAAATAATGTAACTACAAAGAGCATTCTTATTATTATTTTGTTATTGGATTAAATCCCCATTGTGGATTAATCATGTCATTATTATTATTGGATTAAATCCCCATTGTTGATTAATCATGTCATT